>PVIY010009541.1:0-72230 GCA_004026745.1 Myrmecophaga tridactyla
AGTGCTACCATCATACCCTATTCTTGACAACCACAGCAGACCCTTCCCCAGGAGCTGGTGGATCCAATGCCAGTAGTAACCACTGGTTGTGATGGAAAATCCAGAGACTCTGCAGGTGAGAGACAGGGTCTCAGAGGGCTTCACCACTCCTGGGCCTGACTTCTTCAGTTGTATCTTGGACAGGACACCTGAAAACAAGCGGAACAACATTGAGTCAATGGCTCAGACATGTCATCCCCATTACCTTCATTTCTGAATCCCTGAGAAACTCACATCTGGAAGCTGCCACCATAAAGAAGAAGAAAAACAAGGACTTCATGTTCTTGTAGGTGAAGCCCATGATGCCCAGGAAATACTATCAAGACTGAGGAGGAACCTGAATTTAAGTAAAAGGGTGCTGTGGTTTCATCTGTTTGCCCATGTGGTGATTTGCATTTAGGCAGTAAATGTTTGTATAATGAAAAAGATTAAGGGGAGGCCCTCCTCTTAGGTTACCCTCAGCAGAGGATGCTGGCTGATTCTGGGAGAACACAGCTTTCTCCCTGGGTACCCATTCTTGAATCCCTTACTTTCAAGCAGGAAAAGTACAAGATAAGGAGTTTGATGGACCCAAGTTTCATGAATGGCTCTGGGAATATGGTGATCATTCTGTTTGATTTTTGAAGATTGGGGGAGTGAAAGGAGGTTGGTGCAAACTTCTCCATGTTGTTGATGTCATCATTCCACAGTTGTAACTTCATGTACATAATTGTATTAAGTTATCAGTGCTGTTAGATATTTCAGTTGCTGTTATTAAAAGGTGTAATCCCCATTATATGCAACATGTCTAGTTTTCAACAAATATTTTGGGGAAAATCAAAGAACAGGAGTGCAGTCTGGATGGACATACTATTAGAATGAGATTAATGTATAACCAAGATACTGGCACTAAAAGATAAAACAGAGAAATTAACACAACTTTGATTAGCATGTTAAAATTACTAAAGGAAAAGGTAGGCTACCTGCAAAGTTAGGTTATATTACCTTTTTCCTTTGAAAGCTCCTCAGCTTGCATTATTCTTTACTTTTGGGGGTGATCTAAACCAAGTCCTTATCAGAATGACCATTAATAGTCCTGATCAATTGGGATGTTGCAATTTTCCTTTGAATTAAGTCAAAGGAAATGATAGCACTAAGAGACACCCTATGTTGTCTCCTCTGTCTAACACATTCACTTATTTAACTCCTTTGTGTAATCGCAGGCTGAGGTCCCCTTAGTATTCAGGAGCAATCTCTACAGTAACTCCCTTCTTTGACAGTGATTCTGAAGCATGAGGAACCAGAAGTGTCTGGAGGCTTTCTTCATTTCCAGGTCATTGGAATCTTTGCTGTGTCTCCTGGTGGTAGATTTCCTCCCTTCCTGACTAAGAATGCAACACGAGCTGAGCATAAATTCACAAGGACAAGAGGCAAACTTTTCTCTAGGGAAATACTGGTGGTAATAGTGAGGATACTGCTTGTACTTTCATCACTTGATTCATGACCCATTTCTCCTGGCTCTATTAAACATCACCATATTTAGGATTTTGTATGAGTGTACATAGTCTGGATGAGACTGTTGTCCCAGTCATGAGAGGCATTTTAACACAACTGACACCAAAATTGAATCATCAAAGAATCATTCCACTGGTCTAGCATCTAGATGCTTCAAGGTGGTGAATTCTGGTAGGAAAAATCGGTACAAAACCACACTTCTTTGGTGGAGAGGGTTCATTGATAAGAATAAATGCTATGTGGAAACATGGCATGGTGAGAAAATCATTATGTGAGTTCATAGATGGGAACTATGGAACAAGTATTGCACATGGGGAAGGAAAATCGATGCCTAGCATAAGTTTTTTTGCAGTTAGAGCAAAATATTTCATGATGGAAGTGGTCCATTATAATAGACTTGACATAAGCTGAGCACCTCAGATAGTGGTGTCATTTCAGGACTGACTGTTGGTTTCTGATGCTAGAAGATCAGGCACTCAGAAGTGTCCATAGCCAAAGCAGATATGGTGAGTGGAAGCACATGCTGTCAACCCCATGAATACCATTCTTCACTGCCATGTACTCTTTGTTGTACATCTATAGGGGAATGAAATTAGCAGCTAAGGAAACCGGCATCCTGGTGTCCAGAGCTTGGGTCATTCGACCCATTTGATTGTCAAAATCATCCTCTGTCAAAATCATCCTTTGGTGAGCTTTCACGTGATGTGCTAACATCTTCATTCTGCCCTTTGAGGTGTATTCATCCACTTAATTCTATCACAGAACTCCTTCTCAATCATTTTCTACACTGTTCTTTCAAAGTGCCTAAACAACCAGCACCATTGGCCACAGTTCATGTTTGCATATACAAATTCACCTTTAGTCACTATTCTTTTCAAGCACTAGGAACAGACAGATGAGTTGCCTGGAATTCTGTCCATGAGACAACTACCCTTCACACTGTCCTCCTAGGAGTTTCCCACATAGGGCTGCAGTGTTTCAGCACTCTACATTTGGTAATGAGTTCATGTTCAGTCAGAAATGTGGCATCCAGGCTCAGTCATCTCTTCACAGTCAAATCCATTCTATCATGGACAATTCAGTTAGCATGAAAAAATAGTGGTTATGGCTAAGACTCAGTCTCTATTAAGACCCAAATTTAAAAATTATGTTTCTCAAAAGAAGTCAATGATTGGGGAGAAGATGGTGGTATAGAAGGGTGTAGGATTCAGTCATCCTCCAGGGCATCTAGAAAACAGCCAGCGACTGTATGAAATGCTGTTTGGGGAACTCCAGAGAGCAGGTGCACATTGCACAACAGCCACTGATGAATGGAAGTACAAGGCTGAGAAATTGCTGCTAATGTTTTTCAGTAAATCCCCCCACGATGTGGAAGCTGGAGCTCCTTGCCCACTGGCATGGCAGGCTGTCATGGAGTCAGTCCCTTATGGGAAACAGAAACCCTGGGTACTAGGAGCAAAGGTATGGGACTTCAGGCAGGCTCCAATTGTGGATTAAATTTAAAATTTGGGACAGCTAAGTACCAGATCTGAGCATAGACAAATTTGTAAGGAAAGCAAGCAAGAAAGTGTCAGTTCTGTTTCAGTCCTTATCTCAGCAGGGAGGAAGCAGGAATGATAGGAAAAAGCATAGGTTTCTGGAATTGGCTGAGCTTGCATATCTGGAAAATGGCTGTGCCCAAAGAAATGAGACACATAGAGACCCATTTGTATAACATCAGGACAGATAGAGAATAAAAATTGGAACTGTATAACTTGCAGAATCTATGCTGTGTATTTATGTTGGTTAATTGTACAAAATATAAGAAAGTATTTTATGAATGAAAAAATGTCACTGATACAATGTTATAAATGGGATGGGACATGAAAAAAACAATTAATGAAAACTAGAGTCTCTAGCTAACCATAATATTGTAGCATTCTTTCATTAATTGTAAGAAAGGAGTATACTAAAGCTGAATGTCAAAAAGCAGGGCATATAAGGAAAGGGCATGGGAGAGTTTTCTTTTCTTCTTCCTTTGAGCATAAAATGGGAAGGTTGTAGTGAATATATAACTATGTGATTATGCCAGAGACTTTCAAATGTAAACTTAGGATAGGTTGTATGGTGTGCGAAGAAAACTGTTTTTGAAAAATTGAAATTGAGCCCCTTGCCTAAAAAAATGAGAACAGATAATTCTTCAAATATCTTGGGAATGTGCCCTGTGATTCACTGTGATTACCACACAAAATACCTTCACAGCATCATCTTGGCCATTGTTTGACCAAAACAACTGGACATATTTAACTACTAAGACTTCATGAATATTTTTAAAATGTAATACTTTTAACATATTATTGTTATATGCAATATATTAAGATGCAATATGATGAAATTTTAGTTGATGGTATTCCTTAACTGCATGCTTTGTATCCTTAAGTCTTCACTGACTCCATTGTTTCAATTGCATCTGGGCAAGCTTCTCAGAGAAAATGACTCCCAGCCATGTCACACTGATGTTCAAGCCAGATCCAGGTTTGACAACATATCATTTTCACACTCATCCCTTTCATTTTCCAAACCACCATAAACTCTCACCTGTATCAGTGTAATTGCTTCTGAAAAATGTTTGCATACTTTCCCTGTTTCACAATTAGATACTTTTCAACACAGCTACCAAAGCTGTTCATTTCATATAGATGAGTTTCACTCCTGTGCTAAAAGCCCTCAAACATTCATCACTGTCATGCATCCTGAAAGCTAAGACATGCTATTTACTGTGAATCCTGTGATATTGTTCCTGTTATCTTTTGGACTTTATCTCCACAACCTTCCCAGACAACCTTCACTCTGGTCTCAGGGCATGGCTGCCACCCACCCACCCCATCCCCAGAAAATCTATGCACATAAATTTGTACTTGATCTTTGTCTGTCAGTATTATTCTCCCTGGCGTTTGAATAAATGACTCCCTTTTGCTGTCAAGTCTCTCTTAAATATCCAATTTTCATTGAGGAGATTACTTCACACCAACATTTTAAAAACCCTTCCCACACTCATACTTGCAATCCTCTGAATATATGAACATTTTTCACCTAATAACTTATTATCTTTTACACTATGTATATTTATCATCTTATTTTTTCCATATGTGACTGGGTTATCAAGTGTTACACGAAACATGGTGGATATATGAATTGAGGAATTAGAGAGATAAGTGAAGAATGGATTGGAGGGCGGCTGCCGTGGCTCAGCAGGCAGAGCTCCAACCTGCCATGCTGGAGGTCTGGAGTTCGATCCCTGGTGCCTCCTGCCCATATGCAAATTTAAAAAAAAAAGAATGGATTGGAGAGTTGTTTGAGAGACATGATACAAATTTATTGAGAGAAAGTTGAAAGGTATCTGAGAGTGAATAAAGAGAGATGGTTGAGAATCTAGTGATAGGAATGTTTGAAAGATGAGAACTATTGCTGTTGGGAAGTTGAGAATAAATTGTGGAGAGACATAGAGATGAACTCCAGAGAGGCCAGGTATATATACAAGTGATATGGTCTGCTGAAGGTGTCAACTCGTGGAGAAGTTTTAATTGTATGTGATGGTTGTGAAAGAGCCTACAATGAACTGAGAGGCAGATAGGGATGATTTTGGATTTGATGGGTTGGACCAGGGGGCTTGTCTGACAAAGCTGATAGACAGCTCATATTTCTGAATGTAGTGAGAATCAAATGGGATTGCTGATTCATGGTGGAGATGTGTGTAACCAAGAGATGACTGAAGACTTTAAAAATATGATGCTGATAGATGAGAAAGGAAAATATTTTTAGATTGTGGCAAGATAATGTGAGATAAATGATGCTGAGAATTGGAAAATAAGTAGTTGATTATAGAGAATTATGGAGAGAGGAGAGGATAAATAGAGGAGTTGGGAGGGTTTGAGTCACTAGGTAGTTTGTACCATACAGTCAATACAAAGTATACAATCAATGTGCACAGTATCATTATATAGTTGTGCATTTATCACCATGATCATTTTAGAACATTAGCATAACTCCAGAAAAGAAAAGAAAAAGAAACCTGCATTCCCCATACATCCCATACTTCTGTCTTCCATCTCCTTGACCACTACTTTTGCACTCTACCCAATCTATTTTACCCCTTATCACATTTTGATTATTTATTTATTTATTTATTTATTTATTTATTTATTTATTTATTTATTTATTTATTTATTTCATCTGTATTTTTTTTTACTCCTCTGTTCATAGCCTGGATAAATGAAATATCAGGCACAAGGTTTCCACAATCACACAGTCACATTGTAAAAGCTGTATAGTTGGACAATTATCTTCAAGAACCAAGGCTACTGGAATGGTGTTCAACAGTTTCAGGTACTTCCTTCTAGCTATTTTAATTCACTAAAACTAAAAAGGGATAACTACACAATACCTCAATTACCAAAATAACTTCCCAATTCTGTTTCTGAAATCTCTCAGCCACTGAAACTTTACTTTGTCTCATTTTTCTCTTCCCCATTTTGGTCAAAAAGAGAACTCCAAATTGATAGGGAAATTCCTGTCTTATCAAATCCATATGGACTCTCTCCAGTCCATAAATGTAACTCTACTGGACAATGGCATCCCCACGATTTTGTACAGAGGTTTTATTAGTGATGATAAATAATCATTTCTAAGTGTGAAGTCAGTTGTTTATGTATATTTTCCTACCACCAATGCATGTCTAAACTTCTACATACAACTGTATACTCCATGGACTCTGGCATTTAGAGATCATGAGGGCCCTCAAGTCTCCCTGTGCCTACTCCAACCTCAGGTATCCCTATGCTCACCTGGAACATTGTTATTATGTCATACACTATTGCTGGCATTTGGACTCATCTTTAGTATATTGAATTAATTTAAAAAAACCTGTTGAAAACCATATGGAAGAGGGATGATATTAAAAGCCAAGAGTTCAGGATACATGTTTATAAACAAAAGACTTAGAAATGGAAAGGTATACTAAGGTCAGAGTTGAAATTCAGCAAAGAATATTCTGAATCTATCAAGCATTCTGAAATCTCTATTGATGACTCCTCACAGTTCATATTAGTGTTGTCCACATCTATTATATTTTAATAGCCATGTCTCTACATCCTCAAATACAATCCAGAATGACCAACAATACCTCCTTGGAAACTGTCCTCCTGAAGAACATAAAGGAATTCCCAAATCTCAATCAATGAAAAGAGTGTCAGGTCACTTCAGTCCTGGAATGGAGGAGACTAGACCCCAACTACGGCCTCCTCCCCTCTGGCTTATTGCTGCCTCACCAAATTCCCATGCAGCTGACATCCTGCAGCCAGGAATGTCCAAGTTCTGGGCCCAGCTTAGAGCCACTAGGGCAGGTGACTGTGGAGGTCCAGCTTTCAGTCAAAATCCAGCTCCAGAGAACAAGTGGGGCAGGTGAGCCCAAGCTGCCCTGAGGCAGAAACCAGCTTGTCAGCACAGAAACAAGGATTCAGAGCCACGTGACTCACATGTCTTCTCATCTCTCTCTGGAAAATATATTATCTTCCCCACAGGTGATAGCTCAGGGAAGGTGTCTGGGGTTCCTGACAACTAAGAAGGCTCAGATCTCCCTGTGTAGCATCTGTTCCCAGTGAAAGTCTGTCTGCTGCGCATTGGACCGTGAACAACCTTAATAAGCCCATCCATGACTAGGAGAAAAAGATAAGGCCCTTAAATGAGGCACTGAGGCCTATGCCCCACTTTCTGATCTTTTTCACTGAGATCCTGGGGCACTAAATAGTGGTGGAAAACTAAGCCAGAATCTGAATAGCCTTGGAGAGGTGTGACATACATGGTCACACACTCTGAAAAGGATATGGGGCTTTAATTTTCAATTCAGGTAAAATTATTCTACCATAAAATAATCTGTTTTTAGGGTGATAAAACAAACATGCACTTTCAACTTGTATTATTATAAAAAATATTATTTTTTAATATCTGCCTTTACAGAGCCAGCACAGAAAATTAATTACAGAGAATTTACTGTACATATTCAGAGGGTTAGTTGAATGGAAATTCCTTCACATTTCTCTAATCCAGGAGAACAAAATAAAGGCAACTAATTTATACATGTATCTGTACACATTTCCATATACTATAGGGTAGCATTGCACATATATTTTCTGTATTTGAAACTTTGATAAATAGATCATTATTTGGAAAAGGTATGGTGCAGATAGCTGGGAATTAAATGCTTTTAAATAAGAAATGGTAACCTTCTATCATTAATGGAATCCTTCCACTCATAGTCCTTGACCCTGAGTCTGGCATTGGTCACTGCACTGGTGGATCATGAGCGCCCCCTGCAGTTCATCATCCTATATAAGGAGGTTTGTGTCTGGGCTCACACTGACTTCCTCTCGCTGTGTCTCTTACACAGTAATACACGGCCGTGTCTTCATCAGTCATGGGGCTCAGCTGAACAGAGAACTGATTCTTGGAAGTGTCTCTAGAGATGAAGAGTAGACTCTTGAGTGATGGTTTGTAATAAGTGTTACCATTATAACTTATTTCTGACAACCACTGCAGCTCCTTCCCCAGGGACTGGCAGATAAAATCCCAGCAGTAACCACTGGTTGTGATGGAAAAACCAGAGACTGTGCAGGTGAGAGACAGGGTCTGTGAGAGCTTCACCATTCCTGGGCCTGACTCTTTCAGTTGAATCTGGGACTGGACAACTGAAAAAGGGAGAAAAACATTGAATCATGTGCTCAGACACATCATTCCCATTACCTTCATTTCTGAATCCCTGAGACACCCACATCTGGAAGCTGCCACCAGAAAGAAGAAGAACCACAACGGCTTCATGTTCTTGTAAGTGAGGTCCCTGATGCCCAGGAAATACTATTCAGACTGAGGAGGAACCTGAATTTAAGTAAAAGTGCACTGTGTTTCATCTGTTTGCCCATGTGATGTTCTGCATTTACAAGGTAAATGTATGTATAATGAAAAGGATTAAGGGGAAGTCCTTGTCTTAGGTTACCCTAAGAAGAGGATGTTGGCTGCCTCCAGGAGAACACAGCTTCCTCCCTGGGTACCCCTTCTCGAATCCCTTACTTTCAGGCAGGAAATGTGTAGTAATGAGGAGTTAGATGGACCCAAGTTTCATGAATGACTCTGGGAATATGGTGATCATTCCATTTGATTTTTGAAGAATTGGGGGAGGGAAGGGAGGTTGGTGCAAACGTTTTCGTGTTGTTGATGTCATCATTCCTCAGTTGTAACTTCATGTACTTAATTTATTAACTTAACAGTGCTGTTAGATATTTCAGTTGCTGTTATTAAAAGGTGTAATCCCCATTATGTTTCTTCTGCAACATGCATAGTTTTCAACAAATATTTTGAGGATAATCAAAGAACAGGAGTGCAGTCTTAATGGACATACTATTAGAATGAGATTAACATATGACCAAGATACTGGCACTAAAAGATAAGACAGAGAAATTAATGCAACTTTGATTAGTATGTTAAAATTACTGAAAGAAAAGTTAAACTAACTGCAAAGTTAGGTAACCAGTATAAACAAAAAATGGGAATTATTGAAATAAATGAAATTCATGAAGAAGCAATGCAAAAAAGCAACACAGAGGCAAAATGAAAATGCCTTCCTCACAACTTTTAGCACATCTGTCAAAATATACTGTGAACTTAAGTTCAATATAAGTTACTCAAAATGAAAAATCAACGGGGAAATTAAAAACTGAAGGAAAATGAAGGTAACATCCTAGAATCTGGATTCAATATTGCATAGTTTAATACAGGTATAGTTGATATACCAAAAGGAGAAAGTAGAGGGAGGAGGGGCAAAGAAATTATTCAAGGAATATTTGTAACAATTTTTATAAAATGAGTGATAAACAGTATATTACTGACTTAAGAATCTCATATAACCATGAGCATGAGAAATATCCACTGACACATACTACTCATACCAGTTTTATTGTTCATCCCTGTGACTTGTCATATGCTTGTAACTGTTATGTGTAAATGCCTTCTCTCACTGCCCATTATATATTGCCTTTTTCCTTTGAAAGCTCATCAGTCTACATTATTCTCTACTTTTGGGGGTGAGATAAGCCAATTCCTTATCAGAATGGCTGTGAATACTCCTCTACAAATTGGATGTTGCAGTTTTCCACAGCATTAAGTCAAAGGAAATGGTTGCATTAAGGGACACCCTATGTTGTCTCCTCTGTCTAAAACATTCAGCTTATTTACCTCTCTTGTGTAGTACCAGGATGAGGTCCCTTTAGCAGTTCCTCAGAAAGTTAATATAGACCTGTCATATGAACCAGAAATTCTACTACCATATATATATTCAGAAAAACTTAAAGCATAGGCATGAGGAGACATTTCCACACTGATGTTTATAGACATTATTCATAAAGCACAAAATATTGGAATAACCCAAGTGTCTATCAAATGATGAATGGGTGAACAAAATATGGTGCATATATAGAATGGAATAGTATGGAACAGTAAGTAGAGGTGAATTACTGATGCATACTACAGTTTGGTTGAAGCTCAAGGATATTTTGTTAATTGAAATAGTGGATGTGGGGGGGGGTGTAATTGTGGCTCAGTGGCAAGAATCATTGCCTGCCAAAATGGAGACCCAGGTTTGATTCCCAGAGCCTGCCCATTCAAAAAAGAAATAGTGGATGATTAGACTAATATAAACTAAATATAATAAGCAAACCCAGGGGGTTAATATCTACAATTTAAGTTACCAGAAGATAGCCTGAGTGTAGAGAATAGGGAACTGATGCTTAATTTGTGCATAATTATTAATTAATTATTATCAAAGCTTGTGATTGGGTAGAGATGATTGTATCTCATAAGTATAATTAACAACACTGAACTGTGAAGCTGGTTGTGATTGAAAAGGGAAATTATGGACATATAGGTTACTACAATGAAGAGTAGTGGATTTAACATGCACTGTACACCATAGTGAACAAAGTTATGGACCAGGAATGTAGTCAATAGTACAAATATAAGCATGTTCTTCCATGAACTAGACAAATTTAGGCCACTATTACAAGATTTTAATAAGAGGTAAGTAAAAGGAAAAATATTCTTAGTTTAAACTATGGACAAATTTAGAAGTAATATTTCAATATATTCTCATCAATTGTAACAAAGTTACCACACTAAGGATCAATTTCTAAGGGTTTGAAATTACTATGTATACCAGAAAAGCCATGTTTTAATCCTGATCCAATTCAGTGGGTCAAGAACAATTGTTTAAGGTAGGAACTTTGATTCAACTATTTTCATGGAGATGTCTCACACCCAATTGTGGGTGTGACCTTTTGACTAGATGACTTCGATGGAGATGTGACAGACATAATTGTGTGTACAGTCTTTTTATTAGATGGAGATGTGACTCCAGCCATTCAAGTTTTGTCTTGATTTCTTCACTACAGTCCTTTAAAAAGGGAAACCTTTTGGAGAAAGCTCAGATGCAGGCACTTGGGGAACAGTTGCTTCAGAGGTGACAGAGACGTGGCTGTTTGGGGATGCTTGTAGTGCCAACAGAGGGAGCAGGTATGTAGACATGGGCAGAGCTCTGCTGATATTACCATGTGCCATCATCTGAGATGCTAAGCAAGCCAGAACCCAGAATTGTGTTCTGGAGGAGCTATGTGAAGGCACACGGGAGCGTAAAAAGGAAACTGCTAGCATCAGAAGCAGGAAGCAATGGAACCAGGAACAAAGTTGAGCAGATGCCAACCACATACCTTCCCATGTGACAGGCTTTCTTAAGTCAAGGTACCTTTACTTGGATGCCTTAGGTTGGGCATTTTCCTATCCTTGGAAGATTGAATTTTTATTGTAATAAATTCCCTTTATAAAATCTGTTCCATATCTGATATTTTGCATTCCAGCAACTTAAGTAAACCAATACAGATTTTTGTGCCAGAAAAATGGGAGGTTGCATTTTGCAAATACCAAACATGTTGGAATGGCTTTTCAAATGGATAAGAAGACTTTGGAAGAACAGTGAGGGTATTGATAGAAATGCCTAGAATATTTTGAAGAATCTGTTGTTAAAATGTGGTCTCCAAAGATACCTCATCTGAGGACTTACACAGAAATGATGATAGTATCATTGCAGACTGGAAGGTAGGTGTTCTTTGTGGATGGAAGGCAATATTTAAGAGAGATGAATGTGAATATTTCACAGAAGAAATTTCCAAACCAAGTGAGGAAATTTCTGGCTTATCCCTGCAAATTATAGAAAAAATTAAGAAGAAAGAGATAAGTTTAGAGCAGAACTCTTGGGTGCAAAGAAAACAGAAATTGATGTTTGGGAAAATTGTTGGCTTCTTGAAAGTGTGACCCCAGTGAACAGATTCCCACATGAGAATTTAACCAAACATGGAATCAGTCAGCAATTACAGGACAAGTGAGGATTGGAGAGGCAATTATCCAGAAAGGACTTGCTGAAATTACTATTGCCTTACGGGTGTGTTCCTACGATACTGCATAGAAAGCCAACAAGAGTGTAGTGGGATCCATATGAACAGAACCATTCCATGTTTGGACTATAAGAGATAGAAAAGGGAAAAAATGATGGAATAATGTCTTCAGAGTCAGAACCATTTAACCTGAGGTCTGGACCCTCAGGAAATTTGGGGGCAGGAAAGCAGACTTATCAGTACATATGGAGACAGTGAGTTTTTCCTGAAAGCAGAGAGTGAGCTTTCTGCTTCCTTGGTCAGGAAGAGTTTTGGAGGCTCTGGACATGGACAGTATGAAACTCTTAAGCCAGGGATGTGGGGAACCTGTCTGCCACAGCATTATAATATGTAGGAGGGGTTGATCATGTGCCCCCAAAATGGCAGAGTTAAAAGGTACTGCCTCAAACTTGGAGAGGGTGGAGCCCAGAAAAATGTGGTCCCCTCAATAAGCCTTAATATTGCAACCCTCATCCCATTTTGGAGAGAACAATTTCACTGTACAAGCCTTTAGACAGGATAGGATTACCACCTTCTGAAACACATAGTATGAAATGCTATTTGATGAATAGTATTCAGACTCTGAAATCCAATGGATTTTGCAGAGGTTTTCAGAAGGCTTGGGTTCCATGACCCCTGTATACATTTCAATTTGTCTCTCTGGCAATGGAAACATGTTTCCTATGAATGTCCCTCTTTTGTATATTAGCAGCAGATAACTTGTTCTAAGTTCCACAGGTCCAAAACCAGAAGAGAATTTTTTGCCTTAGAATACACCATGCCTGTAACTGACTTTGATGAGATTTTGTACTATCTTCAACTTTATATGGTATTTGCACTGTTACTGAAATGGTTTAAGGCTTTTGTGATATTTTGATGGAGTAAATGTATTTTGTATATGGAAAGGACTTGTTTTCTTGGAGGTCCGGAGAGTGGAATGTGCAAATTTGAAAATATTATGTGCCCCAGAAAAGACATGTTTTGATTCTGATCCAATCCAGCGGGACCAGACCTATGGTTTAGGATGTGAAACGTTATTCTGTTGTTTCCATGGAGTTGTGCACACCAACCTATCAGTGTGACCTTTTGGTTAGATGACTTCCATGTAGATATGACAAACCCAATTATGGGTGTGGGCATTTGATTAGATGGAGGTGTGCCTCCACCCTTCAAGTTAGATCTTAAGTAGTTTGTCAGAACCCTTTAAAAGGTGAAACATTTTGGAGAAACCTCAGATCCAGACACTTGGAGAACAGTTGCTTCAGAACTGACAAACACAGATATCTGGAGATGCTTCAGGGCCAACAGAGAGAGCAGTGTCTACATATCAGTAGAGCCCAGTAGATGTAACCATGTGCTATCCCATGAGATGCAAAGCAAGCAAGAACCCAAAGTTGTGTCCTGGAGCAGCGAAGTGAAGGCACATAGATGCTCAGAGAGGAAAACACAGCAATGGAAATGAGAACAATGACACACAAATATCAGTAGCATGCATTCCCATGTGACAAACATTGGTCATACTTAAGTCAAGGTATCTTTCCCTGGAAGCCTTACTTTGGAAACTTTTCTCCCATGAGAACTGTACATTTGTAACTTAATAAATTCATTTTATAAAAGTTGTTCCATTTCTGTTATATTGCCCTCCCACAGCTTCAGCAAACCAATGTACCCTTTAATTATTTTTTCCTGAATTATGCAAGGCAAAAATCTCATGTGCTAACAGGAAACTGCCACCTATTTTACCCAACTTGGTATTGGTGGTGAACTACTCAGCAGATCTTGAGAGCACCTTACAGACTAAAAACCTCTCAGCCTAATTGCAGGGACACTCATACAAATGATTCCATTGCCTTTCCCCTAATAAGTGTTTTCTGAATAGAAGTACACATCAATGTAATTTGAAGTCACATAGCACATGAGCAGAGAGATCTGATCCATGGAAATATCTCTGGAGATAAGAGACCAAGCTTTGAAAGGATGATGTGCCAGCTTGAAATAATAATGTGCCTTTAAAAAGCCATGTTTTAATCTGGATCCATCTCAGGGAGGCAACCATTTATTTTAACCCCTATTCAGTACTGTAGGCTGGAAACTTGATTCAGTTATCTCCAAGGAGATTTGACTCACTAAATTATTGGTATTAACCTTCAATTGGAGGGAGATGTTACTCCAAGCATTTCAGGTGGGTCTTGATTAGTTTACCAGACTCCTTTGAAAGAGGAAACCATTTTGGAAAAAGTCACAAGAACCCAAGAGCCCACAGAGCCAGAGATCTTTGGAGATGAAGAAGAAAAATGTCCCTATGGAAGCCTCAGGAAACAAGAGGCCTGGAGAGAATGCTAGCAGATGTCATGGTGTTTGCCATTTGCTTCTCCAATTGAGAGAGAAACCTGAACTTCTTCAGCCTTTCTTGAGTGAAGTTAACCACTTATTGGTGCTTTAATTTGGGCATTTTCACAGCCTTAGAACTGTAAGCTTGCAACTTAATAAATTCCCCCTTTTAAAAACTGTTCTGTTTCTCATATACCACATTTAGGCAGCTAGCAAATTGGAAAACATTTTGGTACCAGATAATTGCTGCAGTTTGCAAGTACCAAACATGTTGCAACAGCTTTTTAAAAGGATAAGGGAGAGATGCTGGAGGACTTGTGAAAAGATTTATAGAGAAGGCCTTGATTGCTTTGAAGATGGCTGGTTGAAATGTGGGCTCTGATAAGGTCTTACACAGAAATTAGACACACGTTATTGTAAATTGGAAGGAAGGAAATCCTTATTTTTGTGTTCCAGGTAACTGGACAAAGTTGACTAGTGGCTTTGGCTGTAAAGCAGAATTTAAAAGCACTGAAATTGGGTACTTAGCAGAAGAGATTTCCAAATTAAATGTGGAAAGTACAGCCTGGATTCTCCTTGCAGATTGTAGTAAAATGTGAGAGGAAAGACATAAGTTGAGAACTTATTTCTTGGGTACAAAGAAACCGGAAGTTGATATTCTGGAAAGTTCCCAGTTTCCAGGAAGGGAGACCCCAGAGAATGGTGCTCCCATTGAGAATTTAAACAGATGTGGAACCATCAGTCATTCCAGAATAAATCAAGGTTGATGACAGTTATCCAGGGAGGATTTGTGGAAACTTTGTCAAAGGGCATGATTCTTGATTACTACATAGAAAGCCAACAAGAGTGCTGTGGGACCTGTCTGAACAGATCACTACCAGTCTCAACTGGGGGGCTTAGAAAAGGGAAAGTGTGAAGGTAAACTATCTTCAGAGGCAGAACCATGGAGGCTGGGGTCTGAACTCCAGAAGCCTTAAGTCAGGAGAGTGCATCCAGGTACTTGGAGAGGGTGAGTTTACCCCAAAGGCAGAGGATGCCTTCCACTTTATTTTAGTGGAAATGTTGTGCTGTCTTTAGCCTTGGAGACGGGGCAGCACATTCATTGGGGATTGGGAGAGCCTAACTGCCATCACATGGAGGGATTACATGTGTACACTGTAGATAGCAGAGAGCTTGTGTGCAACCCTGACGCTTGGAGAGAGTGGAACCAAGAAAAATGTTCTCTCCCCAATGTCCTCCAAGATTACATTCAGAGAGAGTGTTCTAGTTTGCTAGCTGCTGGAATGCGATATACCAGAAGTGGAATGGCTTTTAAAAAGTGGAATTTAATGAGTTGCTAGTTTACAGTTCCAAGACTGAGAAAATGTCCCCATTAAAACAAGTCTATAGAAATGTCCAATGTAAGGCATCCAGGGAAAGATACCTTGGTTCAAGAAGGCTGATGAAGTTCAGCGTTTCTCTCTCAAGTGAGAAGGCACATGGTGAACACAGGCAGGGCTTCTCTCTCAGCTGTAAGAGAACATGATGAACATGGTGTCATCTGCTAGCTTTTTCTCCTGGCTTCTGGTTTCATGAAGTTCCCCAGGAGACATTTTCCTTCTTCATCTCCAAAGGTCGCTGGCTGGTGGACGCTCTCTTTCATGGTGCTGCAGCATTCTCTGCTCTCTCTGAATCTCCTATTCTCCAAACTGTTTCTCTTTTATAGGACTCCAATAAACCAATCAAGACCACACAAATGGGTGGAGACATGTCATCACCTAACCCAGTTTAACAACCACTCTTGACTAAATCACACCATCCAGTGAGATGTTTGATTACATTTTCAAACATACAGTATTGGATAGGGATTATTATGCCTTTATGAAACGGGAATTTGATTAAAACATGGTTTTTCTAGGGGGCATACTTCCTTTCAAACCAGCACAGAGAGGCATGCCTCTGCTTATTCCTTTGGAAAGCGTGAGAATGCTGCTTTCTAAAACACTAACGATTAATGACACTCAGACTTTGAAACCTAATGTCGTTTGCCCTGCAATTTTTGAAACAGCTTGAGCCCAGTGACCCCTGTGTTCCTTCCAATTTCTTCCTGTGAAAACAGGGTATGTATCCTATGACTGTCCCTCCTTTGTATGTTGTCAGCAAATAACTTGCTTTGAATTTTACAGGTATAAAACCAGAGGAGAATTTTGCCTTAGTACAGATCTTGCCTATTGCTGATATTGGTAAGATTTTGTGCTGTTTCTGACTTTGTATTGCATTTATATTGTTACTAAAAGGCTTTAATTCTTTCTGATATTGTGAGTAAATGAATGCATTTTGCATACGGAAAAGCATATAGGTTTTAGGGTCCAGAGAATAGAATGTGCTGGTTTGAAAGTAATATGTACTTTTAAAAAGCCATGTTTTAATCCTGACCCATCTTGTGAAGGCAGAAATTTCTTTTAATCCCTATTCAGTACTACAGGCTGGAAACTTGATTAGATTATCTCCAGGGAGATGTGATTTGCCCAATTGTGGGTATTAACCTTCAATTAGAGAGAGATATGACTCCAAACATTCCAGGTGGGTCTTGATTAGTGTACTGGAATCCTTTAAAAGAGGAATAATTATGGAGAGCAAGAGAGCCATGAGGCCTTTGGAGATGAAGAAGAAAAAATACCCCTGGGGGGGTTTATGAAACAAGAATCCTGGAGGGTAAAGCTAGCAGATGTGCCATGTTTACCATGTACCTTTCCAATTGAGAGGGAAACCCTGAACCCCATTGGCCATCTTGAACCAATGCATTTTTCCCTGTATGCTTCAATTGGACATTTCCATAGCTTTATTTAATTGGAGAAATTTTTCAAGGCCTTAAAACTGTAAATTCATAATTTCTTAAATTTCCCTTTTTAAAAGCTGTTCTGGTATATCGCATACCAGTAGCTAACAAACTGGAACAGATTCTTGTGCACCATTACTCCAGAACAAAGCTATTCCACCATCCGCTGAAGTTCCTTCCCTAAATTAAGTGCCAGTATAAATCACTGGATATTATGTAGTAACCAGAAATTTCTGGTAAGAGAGATGTTCTACAATTGCTTCAATCCTCCTTGGCCCCCTTGTAACAACTGCAGCTTTGTCTGGGAACAAAGAATCCAATCCCTTTTCAGACACACGCACTCACAACTATATACATAGACCCATGTATGAAATCTAAGGCACTCATTAATATAATGAATTGGCAAAAAGGAGTCTCTTCTTGGGAGCAGGAAGCAGAAACAACATACATATGTTACAGCATAGACATTTTCCATTAAATGGTGAAAAAATAAGAAAATTTCTTGAGTGTCTGTCCTGAGAAATTTTTCAGGAGATGATAAAGTATTCTATTCCTTAAGTTTAATGAGTTGATGGACTTTATCTTCACAAAGGTGTCTGGAGATATCCACATAGCTGCAAAAACTCCACACCTTAGAGACTTAGACTATGTGGCCCATACTGAAATGTCAGTGTTATCTTCATCTCATCTCCTTCAATTCCAATAACACAACTGTCATCTGAATGTGTCTCTCTTCAAAGTACTTAAATATAATTTATTTTTAACACATTATAAACAATATAAAATTGACATAAAGAAGAAAATTATCAGTTCCCACTAACTACATGTACAAATAAGCATCAGTATTGTGCTTACCCAAAGCATATTTCAATACAATCAATAGTAACTTTTAGGTGACAGTATATAATGCAGTCAGAATACATTTATGCAATACAATCCAAAATTGCTTCACAGGGCAGAAAGGAGAGACTTGAATGGAAGCCTCAGCAATCATATGCTTCCTGAAGCTTCAAAAGTGTGAACCAGTGTGCAGTTTCACCCCTTCACAGCATTTCTAAATATATTTAGAAATATATTCCACAGCACTGAAGGAGGTAAGCAGTGCATACAGAAGGAGAAATTGATGTATACCAAACACATTGTAGATAGGGATATGGGAAGTCTGGATCCAAAAGAGATATCCCTTCACTGTATGTCATGCCAGGGATTCTTCTTTTTGAAATTAAATGCAAATGTCCATCATGTTTAGAGACATGGTAAGAGGCAACATCCTCATGCTTATCACCTTATGTCAGAAATCTCAATAACTGGTGATGATTCTGCTCATGTGTCAGTTCCATACTGTGTTTAAAGTCGCTTTATCTATAACAGACATTGAACAAGGAGTAAAGATTACCCTAGGATAATATTTTTAACCCAGGGGCAAGATATTCCAAACCCTGAGAGAAAATGTCTCTGCTGACTCCCCATGCACTTGCCTTTAACTGGGCCTGGACTTTTAGTTCCTGAGCACAGCAGTCCCTTCTACTCTCCCTGCAGGAGAGGTTTGTTTTTGTTCATTCATCTGTCTATAGACCATTGGTTTGCTTAAAACTTTAGGGTACAAATATAGGTTTGAATCCATGTTTTCAGTATTTTGGGGTATATACATAGACATGGATAACAAGGAAATATGGCAATTTTATGTCGACTCATAAGGAACAGTGAACCATTTTCCAAAGCGTCTGGATGATTTTACATTCTTATCAGCAGTGATTTGTCTACATCCTTGCAAGAATTTATTGCTATCCTATTTGTTTGTTCTAGTCAATTCAGTGAGTATGATAAGGTATCACTCTGTAGTTTTGATTTATCGTTTTGAATTAAGGTTGGATTTATAATTCCCTGTTGAGAAATTATGTACTTTTTAACCATTTGTACATCTCTTTGCTGTCAATTAATTTGAGTTGTGTCTTATATAATATTCTAGATCAATCCATTTTTAGATAAATTATTGGTAAGTGTTTTGTACCTTTCTCTGGGATGTCTCTTCATATATTCATATATTAAATGTAAGCCGAGTTTTTGCTCTTACATTTAAGGTTATGAAACATTTTGTGTTCGTGTTTTAGAATAGTGTGATGTAAGGGTGCAAATTCATGCTTTTCTGTCCAATTGTTCCAGCATCGTTCATTGAAATCCTATTTTTATCCATTTAATAATTTTGATATCATTGTAAAAACTGTTTTAGCATAGATGCATGGGTTTATTAAATCGATCCGTTTTTCTATCATTTTATCAGCATCACATTTTCTTCACTATCCCTAAATCATTGAAGGTTTGAAATTGGGAGGTAGTCTTGCTACCGTATTTTTTATATTATTTTTGAGTATTCTTGCTTCCCAAAAACAACATTAGTTTTGGAATTGAATTATCAGTTTGTAAAAATAAATCATCTAGAAATATTGTAGGGATTGTGTTGAAATCATAGATCATTCGGGTGAAGAAATTTAACAATGTTAATTATTCTGATGCATGGCACTGAAATGTTTACCATAACATTAGATCACCCCTGAATTTATTCAATAATTGGCTATAGTTTTCAAAGTATAACGGGCATTTTTTTTTCAATTTATTCCTATCTATTTATTATTTTAAACACTGATGTTATTTGAATGGAATTATTTTAGATTAGTGTTGAGAGTGCCAATTACCAGTGTGTAGAAATACAATTGATCTTTATTTTATGCTTTTTCATTATCAGAGAAGTTGTGGGTTTACTCAACAATCACTCATGACAAAAGTCTTCCTAAATACCATCCTATTATTAGCACCTTGCATTGGAATGGGACATTTTTACAATTGATGATAGCACATTTTTATAATTGTACTACTAACTTTAGTCCAGGTTTTAAATTCAGATTCACTGATTTTGTAGTGTAGTACCATGGATATTTTAAAAATTTTTATTCTGCTACCATATATACAAACTAACATTTCCCTTTTTAATCATTTTAGGATATATATTTCAGTGCTGTTAATTGCGTTCACTAAGTTATGATATCATCACCACCGTCTGTTACCCGAATAATTACATCATTGGATATGGGAAACATGTAAATTTTAAGCCTCAACTTCGCATTCCTTCTCCCAATCCTATCACCTTTTAACCTTTATTCAAGATTCTGACTGTATGGGTTTGCTAATTATAATTATGTCAGATCACCGAGTTTATACAAAATTTGTCCTTCTGTGTCCAGCTTATTTTACCCACCATGATTTCATCAGAGTTCTTCAATGTTATTGCATGTGCATGACTCCATTCTTTTTAATGCCTGAGTAATACTCCATTATATAAATATATCAAATTTTATATAATCCCTCATCAGATTATGGACTTTTGAGTTGCATCTATGTTTTGGCAATTACAGACTTCTCTACGGAAAAAATGTACAAATGGCCAGAAACATATGAATAGATGATAAACATCATTAGCCATTAGGGAAATGCATATCAACACTAATGAGATATTATTTCACCCCCATTAGAATGGTTGCTATCAAAAGGGAAAATAGCAAGTGTTTTGAGGTATGAAGAGAAATAGGAACACTCCTTCATTTCTGGTGTGAATGTAAAATGACGCAATCACTTTGGAAGGCAATTTGGCAATTGATAGCAGGGTCAGAAACAGATATTTACATATTGATGGTCATTGCATGATTATTCTTAATTGCCAAAGAATGGAAGCAAGCCAAGCGACTGTCAAGCAGTTGATTGTTAAATGAAATGTGGTATATAGATAAAATATATTATTAAACTATACAATGAAATAAATTCCTGATATATGCAACCGCTTAGATGGAATTTGAAGACATCATGTGGAGTAAAATAAGCCAGCCACAAAAGAACAGGCCCTTTGTGCATCTAAGTGACCAGAACAAGGAATGAGGATAGAGAAAGGGAAGTGAAGGTGCAATATCTACAGAGCTCCTATTTGGAATGACGGAAGTTCTGTTAATTCAGGGTGGCATTTGTAGCTCAAATTTTTAACATGATTAACAGTACTGAAATATATATCTGAATATGATTGGAAGAGGAAATGTTGGAATGTATATAATAATAATAATAGAATAAAAATTACAGAAATAATGCATGTAATTACCCTACACAGAGTACCCTAAGTTTTATACTTAGTAGTGAGCTCACAGATCATATGGTAGTACTATATGTAGCTTCCTGAGGAACTGCCAAACTGTCTTGCACAGTGGCTGAGATATTCTATGTTCTCACCAACAGTGATACATGTTCCTATTTCTCCACATTATCTCCAACACTCATAATTTTCTGCTCCTTTAAATAGTGGCCATTCTAGCAGGTGGGAAATAATATCTCATTGTAGTTTGAATTTTCATTTTCCTAATGGTGAGTAATGTTGAATGTCTTTTCCTATGCATTTAAGCCACTTATATATCTTCTTCAGAAAAATGTCTATTTGAGTGTTTTTCTCATTAATTATTTGGTTCATTTGTTTTTTTTATCATTGAGTTCTAGGACCAAGTTATACATCATGGATATTAAACCACTTATTGTATAGGTGATTTCCAAATATTTCCTCCCATGAGAAGACTGTCCTTTAACCTTTTTCACAAAGTACTTTGACTCATAAAAGTATTCAATTTTCAGAAGGACTAGTTTCCTTTTTTTTGTGCTTTGGACAAATTTTTAAAATCCACCTCCGGCAAGATGTGCTTGAAGATGCTTACCTACATTTTCTTGTAGGAATTTTGTGAATTTAGCTTTCTTATTTAAGTCTTTGATACATTTTGAGTTAATTTTTGTATATGATGTGAGATAAGATTCTACTGTTATGATTTTGAATATGTACATTTTGTTATTCCAGCACCATGTGTTGAAGAGACTGCTCTATCCCTGTTGGGTGACTTGGCAGCCTTTTCAAGAGTCAATTGATGATAAATGTGAAGGTCTATTTCTGAACTCTCAAAGAGATTCCATTGGTCAATATACCAATCTTTATGCCAATACCATGCTGTTTTTACCACTGTAACTTTGGAATATGTTTTAAATTCACAAAGTGAGAGTCCTCAAACTTCCTTTAATTATTTAAAAACACTTTTGGCTATTTGAGGTCTCTTAACCTTCAAAATAAATGTAGTAATAGACTTTTCAAATTCTGAAAATTAGGCTATTGGTGTTTTGATTAAGATTGCATTGAATTTGTAAATGAATTGTGATAGTGTTGATATCTTAACAATATTTAGTCTTCCGTTCCTTGAGCATGGACTGTTCTTCAGTTTGTTTCTGCCTACTTTGCTTTCTTTTAGAAATGCTTTGTCAATTTTTTTAATACATGTCCTTTACATCTTTCATTAAATTTTGTTTGTTTCCTAATGTGAATGGATTTTTTTTCATTTCCTCCTCAGAGTACACATTACTAATGAACAGGAGCACTACTGATTTTTGCATGTGAATCCTGAATCTGGCCATTTTACTGAACTTCTTTATCAGATGTAACATTTTTGTTGGAGATTTTTCATGACATTCTAGGTATAGGATCATATGATTTACAAATAGAGATAGTTTTAATTCTTCTTTCTGATTTATAAAGCTTTTAATTATTTTTAATATGAACTGATCTAACAAAAACTTCTACACATTGGTAAATTTGAGTGGTGACTGCGGGCATACTTATGATTTCCTTGATCTCTACAGGAATGATCTCAGGCTTTCAGAATTGAAAATATTAGAGTAGCTTTAATGCCTATGTCATTTATCATGTCGAGAAAACTTTCTTCTATTTCTATCTATCAAAGTGTTTTTATGAAGAAAGGATGCTAGATCGTGTCCAATATCTTTTCAGTATTGATTGCAATGATCATAGGGATCTTCTTTTTGATTTATCATTTTAATATATCCCAGTGGGTGAAGCAGTGTTGTGGGTGGGACCTATTTCTTAGATTGTTTCCATGGAGTTGTGACCCACCCAATGCAAGGTGGAATCTCAATGCTTTAATAAAGTCCTTCATGAGAGGATACAAGATAGTAAGAGCCCAAAGTTCTTAGAGGAAAATTCCCAGACACATTTGGAGACAGCCATTGAAACCCATACCAGGGAAGAAATGGCCAGAGGCATTTTGGAGGAAGCTCAGTAAGAAAAAGGACCAATAAATATTGTCATATGCCTTTCATTGTGTCAGAGTAAACCCAGATGCCAAAAGCATTTCCTCAGAGAAGGTATCTTCATCTTAGTACCTAAATTTACATTTTTCCATGGCCTTACAACTGTAAATTTGTATCCTAATAAATCCTCATTGACAAAGCCAATCCATTTATTCTTTATTACATTCCAGCAGTTTTAGCAAACCAAGTCATTTAGAAATGTTTTTTTCCCATTCCAAGGTTGCATCTACATACTAATAGTGACTACCTTGAATCACACATAATTTTGAGGAAATCCCATTTATCTATTACTCTTTTTTATGCACATTTCATTATTTTTACATGTGAGTATCCTGTAATTGCAGCACCATTTGTTGAATTTATTGAACACATATCAACCAGAGATAAAAATGGTCATCCATTCAAAACAGAGACACTGATGTCAAGAAACTATAGGGTGAGGAAGATAACCATAGACAAAAAGGGCTAGAGGAGACCCCAAGGTCATGTAGACCATCTTACTGCCTCTAAATGACACAGGGTACATGAAATTGAAATCAGAGGTATGGAATGATAGATCATTTTATTTTATTTTATACTTAACTTTTTAAAAAGATTGCTAAAAGCAGCATTTTTAAAAGGTGGGGCTCTCAGAAGTTTCAGGGACTTGATGCATCTGAGCAATAGTACAGAGCCTGTCCTCTGAAGTGGGACCTTATACGGAGCCTAATGTGAAGAGAAGCATTGCAGTACCCAAGAGGCAGATGAGATATAAAGGGAAAGCATGCTATATATTACAGTACTAAGAAAGAGGAAGAGATGAAGAGCCAAAAAAGAGTGACTACAAAACACAGCCTGCTCATTAGAAAAGATGAAATTCCAAGGGGTAAAAGAGCTGAAAAGCCTGATGGTAAAGAGCCCGCAGCTAAAGACCTCTAGCCTGGGAATTTCTATGCCAGATTCTCTGAACTAAACCTCAACCTCTAGAGCAATGGCTCTAAACTTTGTAGTGTCTGCTTCCACCACACCTGGGGACATTTGGCAAAGTCTACAGACCATTTCGGTAATCACACTGAGGGTGAGAGAATGTTACTGTCCTCTAGTGTGTAGAGGTGAGGGATGGCACAGGACAGTCCCCACAACAAAGAATGCTCAGATGTCAATAATGACAAGGTTGAAAAACATTCCTGTAGGGAGAGGACTTTATTCATAAGTTTCTGACTCTACTGTGAGCTTAGACCTTGGAATTATAATCAGACAAATGGGAACTCCTTCCACCTCAAACTCTAATGTATGGATCTATCCTTATTGAAATACCCAGTAATCCCAGAATTTTCAACAAATATCCAATCAGCTGTTGGTCGTTCATTTTCCAGCCAATATTACTAAAACCTGAAATCCTTTTTATCTTCATTCTCTTCTGAGAAAGTTTCTATTTCTTTCTCAGATGTGGTGTTACCCTCACTGATATTATTGAGGTAGAAACAGCAGCAGCCACTGCAATCAGCAGAATTAATTTGCCCTCCAAGAAGGGGATGACTTTCTTTTCTCAGGCAAGTGAGGGCTTTTCCATGAGACTCTTTTTCTTTACCCTTATCTCCCCTTCACTCAGCAGTGGTTGTGTAGATTCCAGTGCAGGTCACCACCTCTTCAAGTTCAATAGATTCACTTATTGCTGCTTTTCCCTCTTCTTCATCAGATTATACAAAGATGTTGTAGTACTGAATTTTTCACCATTTCTATATCAGGTTCACTTACCTCCATGAAGGAAGTGCCAGTAATGTGGAAGCAAGAGAGCTGTGGTTTCAGGGAATGCCTCCAATGGCTCACTGGTTGGCAGGATTATAGAAGCCACAGCAGCCTCTTCCATGCCCTAAAGCATTTCTTCATTCTTTACATGCACAATGTCAGAATTAGAGGAGTTTTCCACTCTTCTCTCCAGCTCCATTGCTATGAAAGCTTTGGACCGCTTCAGGATCTATTGTAATCTTCTACCAGGCCTCAGGACCAAGAGACATTGTTAAGTTCTTTGTGTGCCAAGAAGTGGTCACAGTTGGAGACTCAGGGGCCTGGCTTGCACAGGGGTATCACTTTTGGCCGGGTATAAATGTCATTACTCTCTTCTGCAATGAATCCATGTTTTATTTTTCCTTGTCTGATTCAAAGTGAAAGACAGTGCCCCAGCCACCTGCATGATTGATACATTGTTTAACATTCTTCAGTTTTATCATGTCAATCTGTAGCAGCGCACTCAAGGATTATTGACCACATCTTCTCAACTACAAAACCAGTTGATGCAGCTAAACCAGAGACACTAAAATCTTATTCCAGCTGCTGTCATGAACTCCAGTCTCCATCTGCAGTATGCCTTATATGTCTGGGGAACATTTGTAATGCTATATACATGTTCTTACAGTATCCATGGCACTCTTTCTCCAAGATGGGCCAAGCAGTATTATATTAAGTTTCTGGGTTATCAGGGCTAAATACTGGAGATGCGTGATGGTCAAAGCCTGTGCTGCAGAGGTTTCCAAAATTTCTTTGTCCAGGAGTTTTAGCTCTTCTTCAAGTTCAGTTTTAACTTTAATAGAACTTCTTGATCCACAGATAGTGAAGCTACATCTAGTTGAACCCCTTAGGGTGAGAAATGTTGTTGTTCCTGCATAGACTCTTGAAAGAGGAATGTCAAATAGCTGAAACAAACACTGTCTTTCAAAGTGAAAACTTAGAGGCACAGAAGACACCATTCAGTTGGCTGGTAGAGCTCCAAATAATTTGACTGAGATTTGCCCAATAACAGGTGAAAGAAGCAATTGTGCATCAGTTGTTCTCACCCTGATCTGAAACCTCATACCTATGCAGCTAAGGAGGTCAAAAACACTTACCCTTGATTCATTCACCTGAACATTTACCGGGTTTAATCCATTCATCTCCAAATATATCTGTCAATATCATATCTTGAATGCAACAAGAAATGGATATGCTAAGAACTGAATTTTTGTGTAAAAGGAAACAGATATTCATGTTCTGAAAAATCCTGGGTTTCCAGAAAGTTAGACTCCAGAGAATAATAGCCCAGATTTTGATTTAACCAAACTGAACTGTCACTCATTATAGGACAAGCCAAGATTGGAGATGGAGTTATCCAGAAAGGATTTGAGGAAAATCCTGTTATCAGATCGCCTGATCCCCTTTTTGCTACATGCTGAGTCTACAATTTTTTTGCAAGAACGTATGAACCACTGTCAGGATGGATTCAAAGGGACAGAAAAAAGGGAATTAAACAGAAAAAAATTAATATGAAGAACCTTGAAAGCTAGAATCTGAAGTCAAGAAACCCTGGGCCAGGAGAGTGACCCACCCAAACACATGCAGGCAGTGAGTTTACCCAAAGTCAGGGAGAGAGCCTTCTTCCTGCATGTTCAGGGAGAGTTCTTTTGCCCCAGGCTTTGGAGATGGTGGAACATATTCCATGGGGAATGGGGGAGGAAACTGGGTGCTACCTCATTTATCTGAAGGGCTTGAGCATGTGTCGCAGAGATGACAGAGAATCCTTGTGCCACTCAGATGCATGAGCAGTGCGATAAAGAGGTGGTTTCCCCATTTTGTCCAATCTTGCAATCCTTATCCCAGTGTTTGTAGCAAACAGGGTTGCTGCACAGGTCCATGGAAAGGGTGGGATTTCTGCTTTGAAAGCTTCAAGGATGAATGACTGCAGGTCTTTGAAATCTAGTGGGATTTCTCTGAAGGTTTCCTGAAATGTTTATAAGTCTGGTGACCCCTGTTTTCCTTCCAATCTCTCCCTAGAGCAGTGGGATTATATATCCTATGGCATTTCCTTCTTTTCATATTAGAAGCATATAACTTGCTCTAAATTTACAACTCTAGAGCCAGAAGAGAACCTTGCCTTAGGACAGACCATGCCTACAATTGACTTGTATGAGATTTGTACTGTTTTGAGTTTGTGTTGAATTTCTGTTGTTCCTGAAATCCTTTAAGGCTTTTGTGATATAGTGATTACATGAGTATATTTTGAATATGGAAAGATTTAGTATGCTGCACAAAGTCAGATGATCATTGTAAATTGAAAAGCAGGTCTGTTATTGTTTCTAATTTAGGGATGGCTTAAGGGGATGTGCATTGTTGCCAAGTTGAAGGGTGGATACTGTGATCATTAGAATCAGGTGTTCTCTTGGTCATGTGATTGTGGCCAGTTGTTCTGTTGATGTGAACTAAAATCATCAGCATGTGAATTTCATCTATGGTTGATGATATCTGCAGTTGCCCTCCTATATGAGTGGCATTTAATTTAATCAGTTCAAGGCTTAAAATGAGAAATCAGAAGAGGGGTAATGAGCTCAGAGCTGACATTGGTTCAGATATGTCGAGGAGCAGATAAGAAATGTTTGAGGGAATGCTGCCTGAAACCAGAAGCCAAGAGAGTAATCCAGCAGACATCATCTGATGCCTTCCCAATTTGACAAAGGAACCCAGATGAAAGCTAACAGCCTGTCTTTAAAAGATCTGAAAATTTGTCATTAAAACAAATTCCCTTTAAAAAGGTCAATCCATTTCTTATGAATTACATTCCAACAGCTTTAGCAAAAAAAGGATTTTTGTTTGAATATGAAGTAATATTTGAATAAATCCTTTTGCTTAAGTTTGTTTATGTTTTAACTTGTTGATGGATATTTTTATTGTTTCCAATTTATGGGCATTACAATGCTATCTGTGTGGAGGGCCAGGAGCAATCAATCAGGCTCAAGCAGGAGCAATCAATCAGGCACAAGCAGGGAAAGTCCCAACAACATTGGGGTGGAATGTCCCCAAGAATTAAACAATAACCACTGTTACAAAACTGAGAGAATGGGATATATTTTGGCAACAGCTAATGGCATTTTTCTGCTGCTATGATATGCTTGCTTGCTAGCAACTGCAAAACCACATTATATTAGACGTTATAAGCACACCTTTAAAACCTCTGGGGGCTGCTCTCTGAATCTTCCTTCTTGGAACTTGCTGAGGCAGTTGCCGGCTGGCTAATAGAGACTCCAAATTTGCTTGCAGTTTTGAATTATTTGGTCTCTCTTTCAGTGTGCCCCACAACAATCTGCAACTCATGTTGGACATGTAGCATGTGAGAAAAATCTTGTTCTTTCCTTATATGAACAACAAAATTGAGAGATCTGGAAAACCTGCAAATTGTCAAATGGCACTCAGAACTTTACATACATGATGTTACAAGCAAATAAAAACCTTAAAATCTAGACAAAGATTTGCAGTAATACATAGAATCAAAATTAAACGCTAATTGGTGTAGTTATGACAGGATTCCAAATAAGGTAGTAAGAAGTTTAAATAGTTATAGTTAATAAGTTTCTAAACTCTGAGTTTGATAAAGTCATGAAAGGAAATATCACATAGGTCATATCTAGTCATTTTTTTAGGTTTTCCTCCAGGATTATGTAGAATCCACACACACAAATACAAAAAAAACTAAACATTACAGAATAAAATGTTCATCACTCAGTGCTGCTTGGAGAGAACAATAGCACAAATTGTATAAATTTATTCACAACCAACTACCTAGATGCACAACAAAAGAAAACAATCTGCAGGGGAAAGTGAACAAAGCCAACATCCTACGGCCAATGGAGAGATGCAATTGAAAGTAGAAGACAGAGTCCTTCATGTAATGTTTGTCCCAAACAATCTTTTTTCTCTTCATTGAGGAATAACATCCAAAACCTGCAGACATTCTGTATTAGTTAGGGTTCTCTAAGGAAACAGAATCAACTGGCAATATTTGTAAATATAAAATTTTAAAAAGTGTCTCATGTAACTGTAGGAATGTAGAGTCTGAAATCTGTGAGGCAGGCTGTGAAGCTATGATTCTGGTGGAGGGTCTGGATGAACTCCACAGGAAAGGCTCACCAGCTGAGAACCTGTCTCTCAGGAAGAGGAAGGAAGAGAACCTGTCTCTTCTGAATCCTCCTTAAAAGGCTTCCAGGGATTAGATTAAGAACCACTCATTAAAGAAGACACACCCATTGGCTAATTACAAATAGAATCAGCTGTGGATGTAGCCAATGTGATCATGATTTAATTATATGAAATGACCTCATAGCAAAGACAGGCCAGCACTTGTCCAACCAGACAAACAGGTACCACCACCTAGCCAAGTTGACACATGAACCTGACCATGGCAGTCCACCACTTGTCAACTTGGCAGCTATACTCATCACCTTGAACAGCACATAATTTCTAAATAGAAAACAATAAGACACATTTTTTCACCTAACAATATTCAACTGGCCTGCATATAATCAGAAATGCATAAAATCTCTCCAGAATAGGGTGCAAGACCCTGGGTAATATTCATTCTTAAACTTGATATATTAAAATTTAAATAGTATAACTATTAACTATTAACAGTGTAACTATGAACAAAACAGCATTACAGTCCTCATTTCTCTAACTGATCATGTGGTCATGGTTCATATTTATCAGTACCTTCTTCCACTGCCCATTCCATGTTCCCTTTACTCTCAGCAAGCACTTCAGCTAGCTGTGGTTCTTTGCCTGGTGGGGTGACCCAAACCTTCATTCCTGAAGTTTCAGAGCCATTGGTAGTCCTGTCAGGATTGGGTTGTTGCAATTTTCCATTGATTTTGATCACAGGGCATGTTAGTACTAAAAGACACCCTAGGTGGTCCCCTATGTTCCAGGAAAACCCTTCTTTACCTCCATAATATAGTTGCAGTCCTGTTTCCTCCTGATAGTCAGGGTCAATCACTCCAGCCAGTAATGTAATCCCCTTCTTGAATTGTTGATCCAGGGGCATGAGTACCCCAAGGTGAGGAGGTGGCAGTCTTAGATTCCATTTCAATGGAATCATTGTTGTTTCTCCTGGTGGAAGTGCTCCCCCTTTTAGAACTAAAATTTGTACAATTTACACAGCAACAGGAAGCCAATTTTTTCCTAGCAGACCACAAGGGGTAATAGTGAGTGGTGCCACTCCCATTTCCACCCCTTGGTTCCTGGACCCATGGATCCTGGCTATGGGAGAAACAGCATCATGCAGCGGACATGGATTCAGAACATACACAGCTGCCTAGAGAACATTACCCCAGTCCTTCAAGGTATTGCCACCTAGCTGGCATTGTAACTGAGTTTTCAAAAGGCCATTCCACTGTTCTATTGATCCAATTGCTTCTGGACGATGGGGAACATGGTAAGACCAGAGAATTCCATTAGTGTGTACCCATTCCTGAACTTCATTTGCTGTGAAGTGGGTTCCCTGATCAGCAATGCTGTGTGGAATACTGTGACGATGGATAAGACTTTCTGTAAGGCCATAGATGGTAGTTTTGGCAGAGGAACTGTGTGTAAGGAAAGCAAACCCATATCCAGAGTATGTGTCTATTCCAGTTAGAACAAATTGTTGCCCCTTCCATGAAGGGAGTGGTCCAATGTTATCAACATGCTTCCATGTAGTAGGGAATGGTGTCATACTGGGGACTGAGTGTGGGTCTTTGCTGTTGGCAGACTGGGCACTCAGCTATGGCTGTAGCCAGGTCAGCCTTGGTGAGTAGAAGTCCATGTTGCTGAGCCCATACATAGCCTCCATCCTTACCACCATGAACATTTTGTTTATGAACCCATTGGGCAAAAACAGGAGTTGTGGAAAAAGAGGCTGACTGACATCCACAGAATGAGTTATCTTAATCGCTTGATTATTAAAACCTTCCTTTGCTGAAGTCACCCTCTGGTGTGCATTCACATGGGATGCAAATGTCTCCATGTTTTTAGGCCACTTAGAAAGGTCTATCCACATACCTCTTCCCCAGACCTTGTTGTCAACAATTTCCCAACTATGTTCTTTCCATGTCCCTGATAATCCAACCAAACCTTTAGCAACAGCCCATGAGTCAGTATACAAATGCCCCTCTGGCCAGTTCTTCTTGCAAGGAAAATGAACAACCTGGTACATTGCTCGAAGCTCTGTCGACTGGGAGGATTTCCCTTCACCACTGTCCTTCAAGGACAGCCCAGAAAGGGGTTGTAGTGCTGCCGCTGCCCACTTTTGGGTGGTACCTGCATATCTTGCTGAACTGTCTGAAACCAAGCCAACTTTTGTTTCCCCATTCAATTCCCTGTATAGAACACCCCAAGAGGCCAAAACTCTGATCTGGGAAAGAGAAGGTAATGTGGCAGGAGTGGAGACCATGGGCATTTGATCCACTTCTTCATGTAACTTACTGCGCCTCCAGGACCTGTTCTGGGCCTATCTCGTATATACCAATTCCATTTTATGATGGAATGCTGCTGTGCCTGTTCAATTTTATGGCTTGGTGCATCAGACAACACCCAGCTCATGACAGACAACTCAGGTCTCATGGCAACTTGGTGACCCACAGTTAAGCATTCAGTCTCTACTAAGGCCCAGTAGCAGGCCAAAAGCTGTTTCTCAAAAGGAGAGTAGTTATGTGCAGCAGATGATAAGAATTTGCTCCCAAATTCTAAGGGTCTGCATTGTGATTCTCCTACAGGGGCCTGCCAAAGGCCCCAAAATACATCTCTATTTGCTACTGACACTTCCAGGACCATTGGATCTGCTGGATCCTATGGTCCAAGGGGCAGAGCATCTTGCACAGCAGCCTGGACCAATCACAGAGCCTCCTCTTGTTCAGGTTCCCACTCAAAATTAGCAGCTTTCCTGGTCACTTAATAAATGGGCTGGAGTAGAACACCCAAATGAGGAATATGCTGTTGGCAAAATCCAAAGAGAAAAATTAGGCATTGTGCCTCTTTTTTTGGTTGTAGGAGGAGCCAGATGCAGCAACTTATCCTTCACCTTAGAAGGGATATCTCCACATACCCCACACCACTGGACACTTACAAATTTCCCTGAAGTGGAAGGCCCTTATATTTTTGTTGGATTTATGTCCCCTCCTCTGACATGCAAATGCCTTACCAGTAAGTCTAGAGTAGTTGCTACTTCTTGCTCACTAGGTCCAATCAATATGATATCACCAATATAATGGACCTGTGTGATCTCTTGTGGGAGGGAGAAACAATGAAGTTTCCTCTGGACAAGATTATGACATAAGGCTGGAGAGTTGATATACCCCAGAGGTAGGACAGTAAAAGTATATTGCTTACCTTGCCAGCTGAAAGCAAACTGTCTCTGGCGGTCCTTACTAACAGTTATTGAGAAAAAAAAAATTTCTCAGATCAATAGCTGCATATCAGGTACCAAGAGAATGTATTGACTTGCTCAAGCAATGATACTACATCTGGAACAGCAGCTGCAATCAGAGTTACTAACTGGTTGAGCTTATGATAATCCACTGTCATCCTCCAAGACCCATCTGTTTTCTGTGCAGGCCAAATAGGAGAGTTGAATGGCGATGTGGTGGAAATCACCATCCCTGAATCCTTCAAGTCAATAAGAGTGGCAATAATCTCTGCAATCCCTCCAGGAATCAGGTTTTGCTTCTGATTTACTATTTTGCTAGGTAGGGGCAGTTCTGATGCCTTCCACTTGGCTTTTACCACCATAATAGCCCTCACTGCATGAATTGAAGAGCCAATGTGGGGATTCTGCCAGTCGCTCAGTATGTCTATTCCAATTATGCATTCTGGAACTGGGTAAATAACTGCAGAATGGGTCCGGGGCCACACTGGATCCACTGAGAGATGGACCTGAGCTATACTCCATTAATCACTTGAACTCCATAAGCCCCCACTCTCACTGGTGGACGAGGGTGACATTTTGGGTTCCCTGGAATTAACATCACTTCTGAACCAGTATATAATAATCCCTGAAATATCTGATCATTTTCTTTTCCCCAATGTACAGTTATCCTGGTAAAAGGCAGTTGGTGTCCTTGGGAAAGGTGTTGAGGGAGATTAATAGTATAGATTTGTGGCAGTGTAACAGGGGTCTCCCCCAAAGGGACCTGGCCTCCCTTCATTCAGGAGGCTCTGGGTCTGTAAACTGTATCCAGTCTGGAAATTGATTCAGGGGACATGACTCTGTGTTTTTGTAATTCAAGTTATACTTATGTTCACTTGACCTAGAACCCTTTGTTTATACATCTCAAACAAGAATTTAATAGAATGTCTATCTATTGTATTTCTAGGGACCTCATGATTTACTAGCCAATGCCACAAATCTCTGAGAGTCAGATTATTTTGACACCTGTTTTGAATTTGCTGTCTATTATAATAGCCACATCCACCCTGTCTTTGGCAAATAAGTGCAGCCACCTGACTTTTGCCAACTCGGGATCTGGTCATCCCCATTGTGTTTAAGGATTCCAGTTCAGTGACAGCAGTTCCTACAGTAACATCTGACCTACATAGAAGTGCAACTATAGAGCTCTTCAGGGATGATAATGCTAGTCTCACAAATTTATTTCTCACTGTTCTGGTAAAAGGTACACCTCTGGACATTCCTGGGGTGTAAGAACAAGCTTTGTGAGTGGGCCATGGTGGCTCAACAGGCAGAGTTCTCACCTGCCATGCCAGAAACCTGGGTTTGAATCCCAGTGCCTGCCCATGCAAAAAAAAAGAGCAGATTTTGCATTATAAATCCACTCTAACATTCCAATCTCTCTAAGCCTCAGGATCCCCTCATCTACATTATACTAGGGCAGTTCTGGCATTTCAACCTCAGATAATGCTGGCCACCTTTTGATCCATGTTTCAGCCACCCTTCCAAATGAACTGTTAATACCTTTTCTAACCCCTTGAGCTATAACATTAAATGCAGAATCTCTGCTTACTGGGCCCATATCAATAAATGCAGCCTGATCCAGCCTTATATTCCTCCCACCATAACCAACACCCTTAAAATCCATTGCCACAAATATTCCTTTGATTTCTGTCTATATAAATTGGAAAACTCACAGTTCTTTTGGAGCATATCATACCTCCTCATGTGTGATATTCTGCACCTCACCTTTAAGGGCCTATTGGAACTTAGTCTAGTTATAGTTCTGGAAGAAATGAGGGGTCATGAAGGTGGGTCATGAAAATAATTAAAAGTCTCTTCCAAGCCATTTACTTCGGGGCATTCATTTGCAATTTCATCTGGTGAAACAGGATTAATCACTCTAGGGCTAATCCCTTCAGGTGGAGTTTGGGTGACCACATTGTCAAGGAAAGTTGGAAGTAGGGCAGCTATATCCTCAGGGCAGACCTTACGGTTATCTAGAAAAGACTCAGCAAGACCTAGGGTTTCAACCTCACCACCAACATCATTATCGATCCATTTGTCACCTTCCCATTTTTCAAGGTCCCACTCCTTTCTAACCAATGCCCTCACCTTAACGGCAGACACCATCCAAGATAGAAATTTCAATTTATGTTGTAAAATTGCTACTCTAACAATAAGATTCCGAGTCTGATTTTTGGAGCTCTCAAGTCTTTGGCTACAGGAAATAAGATTTTCCTTCAGAGACTCTCACAGAAACATCTACATCTTTCAGACGGCACTTAAGCTTGAAGCCTTAAGCTCATCCCTTTCACTCATTAATCTATGCAGTGTATCTAAAAACAACCAGGCAACATCTCTATACTTCCTATTTCCACAAAACTCTGTAAAGGTGTCAAAAACATTATCTGGCAGAGTCTGGCTTCATACAAGCAAAGTATTAGAAGAATCAAAATGTGATATTTCTACTATCTCTTTTGCCAACTCACTCCATGGATTGACAATGTCATTCTGATTGTGGGAATCAGAGACCTTAGTGCTTTTGAGTCCAGTAAGAGTATAAAATGATTCATAAAAACCCATTTTTAGAATTCTGTTTCTTAAGAGCCACTCCTGGTACCAAGTTGTATTAGTTAGCATTCTCTAGAGAAACAGAATCAACAGGCAATATTCATAAATATAAAGTTCATAAATGTGTCTCATGTAACCATGGGAATGTAGAGAACAAAATCTGTAGGGCAGGCTGTGAAGCTGACGATTCCAATGGAGGGTCTGAATCAGCTCCACAGGAGAGGCTCACTGGCCAAAGCAGGAAGAGAACTTGTCTCTTGGGATCCTCCTTAAAAGGCTTCCAGTGATTAGGTTAAGCATCACTCATTGCAGAAGACACTCTCCTTGGCTGATTACAAACTGAATCAACTGTGACTGTAGCCAAAGTGATCATGATTTAATTCTATGAAATGTCCTCATAGCAAAAGACAGGCCAGCACTTGCCCAATCAGACAAACAGATCGACACATGAGCCTAACCATGACATGTTCTATGAACTAGGAAGCTTATGACAATATTGTAGATCAAATCCATCTCAGGAGAAAAGAGTTTGGAAAAATGACCCTACCCTAGAAATGGTGCAAAAATACATGCTAGGCCATTCATTGCATCATGAGGAAGGACAGGGGCACATGGGTAGTATTTTCTCCACTGTCCAATCGGCTCATATCTGAGCCTCTCCCCAGGAATCTTGAAATCACAGAGTCCAATTGTCAATGAGCCAGGTATGCCCCAGGTGAAGGTTGTATTTTGAAACGCTCCCACTGCACCTACAGTGGGTCCAATAGGTGAGCTTGGGCTTGCACAGTAGGGAACAGGAATTCTCATTCCTTAAAGACAAGTCACAGTTCTGAGAAAACTGTTTCCCAGATTCAGATTCAGGGAGAAGGGAGTTAGAGGCAAGTGTGTCTGCCCAGGAAGCACAGGGTAGACCTGCCCTCCCTGTGAGGACCTCAGGGAAGATCTGCCTTCAGATGTCTGTGGCCAGGCAGGGACCATAAACAGTTTGTGAATTTCCTTCAGGTGATATTACCTGCTTCAAAGGAAAATATCACACGGAGTTTAATATTGTATTTATAAAAAATAATTTGATTATTTTAGGGGAAAAGAATACATGACAAGTTATGGACTGTTATAGACATAAAAAATAGAAGGTATTTCTTAATTGTGAATATGACATTTTTAGATTATAAATCAAATACTATATATTGAGAGCGTATATATATGTGAGTGTGATGCAGTGATGGAATTGTATGTAAGGACTTATGATATGTAAGGATATTAATACAAGTGCAGAGACCTGGTCTTTGATGCCACGTGAGAGGGAGGATCAAACGGATTCACCTGACGCTGCTCCTTGGGAGAGTCAGGCTTCCCTACCTTCTCTTCATTCTCTGGAGGATATGCAACTCTATATGATGGTGGGTGAGGAATTACTGGCCTGAACATTTTGAGAAATGTGATTTAAATGAAAACAACTTTACAGGGTGGGCAAATGCAACTTTATTCTACATTTTCAAGCACATTCCGTAGATAGGAACATTGATATAATTTACATAAAATTGTATGAAATATATAAGAATATATGCATTTATTTCATATACATGTTTCATATATTAATTTCATATATATATGCATGTATGTATTAAAAGATACATTTGGCAATATAGAAAAAATTATCTGAGTTTGAATCTTTAACATATCATAGCACTACTTATAAAAGATTTAATAGCTATTCTGGGAGTAACTTATTCTGAAGCAAGAAGAGGAAAACCCAGGAAAAGCCACGATGGTCCCTGCAAGCCCTCTGCTGGTCACGAGCACCTCCTGCAGCCCAGCCTCCTGTAGCCCAGCCTCCTGTTTCCTACAGGGGAGGTTTGTGTCTGGGCTCACACTGACTTCCCCTCACTGTGAGTCTTACACAGTAATAGGTGCCCGTGTCCTCAGGGCTCAGACTGTTCAGCTTTAAATAAACTTCATTCTTGGAGGTGTCCCTGGAGATGCTGAGTCGGGACTGAAGAGCTGGGTTTTTGTTTGTATTTCCATCATAACTCATGCGACCAACCCACTCCAGCACTTTTCCTGGAGCCTGGCGGATCCAGTCCATACTATAGCTAGTTAAAGAGAATCCAGAAGTAGTGCAAGTGAGGGACAGGGTCTGTGATGGCTTCACCAGTCCAGGTCCTGACTCCTGCAACTGTACTTGACACAGAACACCTGGAAACAAGTAGAAACACAGTAAGTCATGTTCTCATTTCCATCACCCCATTAACTTCATATCTGAACCCCTGAGACACTCACATCTGGTAGTTGCCACCAGAAAGAGGAAGATCCCTAAGCATTCCATGTTCATGTTGATGATGTCCGTGATGCCCAGGGAATCTTATTCAGATTGAGAAGGAATCTGAATTTAAGTAAGTGTGAGCTTTGTGCTCATCTGTTTTCCCAAGTGGTAATTTGCATTTGGGAGGTGACTCTGTATGTAAAACGAAAGCAGATGAGGGGAGGTCCTTTTATTAGGGCACCCTGGGAGCAGGATGCTGGCTGAGGCCTGGGAGAATGAACTCTTCTCCTTGGGGTTCCCACACTAAACCCTTGTTCCTTTACTTCAAGTTAGGAAAAGTGTTGAATGAGGCCTTAGAAGAGACCAAGATTCAATAATGGTGCTGAAAATATGGTCATAGAGCCCCCAAATCCTAGGATATACATATACACACATATACATACATGCACATATTTGTCTATGTGTCCATGTGAATATATATGGAATATATAATGTATATAATATATGATTATATTCCCCATCATTTTTGGTTATCAGTTGAGGGAAGGGTGCTTCACGCCATAATCTCCACTTTATTAATATCATTCCTCAGGTGTAACTTCATATGTGAATTTTAGTAAATTGTCAGGGCTTTTTTGTTCATCCCCCATAGGAGTCAGAAAGGGCATGGGTGTTCCCTCATGTTTCACGACCATCACTGCAGAGGCCCTAGCTGTCCTGGCTCTGCCCTGACACATCACAGCTGTGCATGGGAATGGTCAAAACCATTTACCCTTGATTCCTTCATCTGAACATTGACTGGTTTTGAGCCACTCATCTCTACATATGTCTGTCTAACTTTTATCTTAGATGCATCAAGAAACAGATAAGTTGAAAACTGAACTTTTGTGTACAAAGAAACCAGAAATCCGTGTTGTGAAATACTTGTGGCTTCCAGAAAGTGAGGCCCAGAGAAATATGCCTATATGTCCAGTCAGTCATTACAGGACAAGCCAGGATTGGAGATGGAACTATCCAGAAAGGATGTGAGGAAGGTCCTATTATCAGATGGTTTTGATCTTTCATACTACATGTGAAGTCTACCATTTTTATGCAAGAACTTATGAATTGAATGCCATACTGGATTTAAAGGGGCAGAAAAGAAGAAAATTCAAGGATAATAATCTCAGAGGCAGAAATATTGAAGGTAGAATCTCATGTCAAGAAACTTTGGCCCAGGAGAGTGACCCACCCAAACACCTGCAGGGAGTGAGTTTACCAGAGTCAGAGAGTGGGCCTTCCTCTTGCATGTTCATGGAGAGCTCTGTTGCCCCACATTCAGGTAGAGTTCTTTTGCCCAGGTTTTTGAGAGGGAGGAATATATTCCTTAGGGATTGGCGGAGGAAACTGGCTGCTACCCAAGTTATCTGAAGGGGTTGAGTATGAGCCCCAGAGATGGCAGAGGATATGTTTGTCCCTCAGGTGCACTAGGAGGGTGGTATCTAGATGCAGATGGTTCCCCAATTTTGGCCAATCTTGCAATCCTCTTTTCAGTGTCTGTAGAGAACAGAGCATGGAAAAGGTAGGACTTCCACTTTCTAAAGCCACAAGGACAAATGACTGTCAGACATTGAAATCTAATGGAGGTTTCCCTGCAGGTTTTCTGAATTGTTGAGTTGTGTTGACCTAATCACTGGAAGCCAACTGCAATTTGATGTTTATGGTGTGACTGGTCCATCTTTGCATATTGGAAACAGACAGCTAAGTTCACAGATACAGAGGCAGAGGAGAATTTTGCCTTAGGACAAACCACGCCTACAGTTGACTTGTATGAGATTTGTATTGAGTTCCTACTGAATTTCTACTGCTACTGAAATGTTTTAAGGATTTTGTGATATTCTGATCAATGTATTTTGTATATGGAAACATTTGATGAGTTGTACAAAGGCCAGATGAGCATAATTAGGTGAAAAATATCTCTGTTATTGTTTCTAATTTAGAGATGGTTCAAGGGGATGTGCATAGTTGCAAAATTGAGGGGTGGGCACTGTGATAGAATCAGGTGTCAACTTGGCCAGGTGATGGTGGACGGTTGTTCTGTTGCTGTGGAGTAAAATCATCAGCATGTGATTTCATCTATGGTTGATTATATCTGCAGCTGCTCACTCAAAGAGTGACATTTAATTAAATCAGCTGGAGACTTGTAGTGAGAAGTCAGGAGAGAAAGAATGAGCTCAGAGCTGACATGGTGCCAGATGTTTGGAGATGCAGAGAGGAAATTTTCCTGAGAAAAGGACTTTAAACCAGGATCCAGGAGAGAAATCCAGCAGACATCACCTGTGTCTCCCTGCTTGACTGTGGAACCTGGATGAAAGCTAACTGCTTTTCTATCAAAGAACTGAAAATTGGTCATTAAAATAGATCCCCTAATTTTAAAAGCCAATCCATTTCTTATACATTGCATTCCAAGAGCTTTCAGAAATCAAAAAAATAAAATAAAATAAAATAAAACAGATCTATTGGTATGAATATGAAATAGTATTTGAAAAAGTCCATTTGTCAAAATTTGTGTATGTTTTAAACTGTTGATGGGTGTTTTTGCAGTTTCCAATTTCTGGGCATTTCAATGCCATCTGCAACTCATATTGGGCATGTAGCATGTGAGAAAAATTGTTTATTTTCCTTACATGAACACCACATTCAGGAGATCTGGAAAAACTGCAAACTATCAAAAGGCATCCAAAATATTACATACATAAAGGTGCAGCACAAATGAAAATCTTGAAAAAAATAGTTGCTATAAAAAGAGTAGGGCCAAAAGTAAAGCCTAATTGGTGCAGTTATGGCAGGATCCCAAATAAGGTGGTAAGAAGTTTAAATAATTATAGTTAATAAATTTCTAAATTCTGAGTTTGATAAATTTGCTAGAGGGAATATCACATAGGCCATATCTACTCAGTTTTAGGTTTTCCACCAGAATTATTTGGAATCCACACACACACATGCAGAAACCTAAGCAGTACAGAACAAAATGTTCACCACTCAGTGCTGCTTGGAGAGAAGAATAGCAAGAATTCTATAAATTCATTCATACCAACTTGCTAGATTCACCACAAAAGAATGCAGTTTGCAGGGGAAAGCAAACAAAAACAACATCCTACGGGCATTGGTGAGATCCAATAGAAAATAGAAGACTGAGCCCTTCATGGAATGTTTGTCCAAAATGACCTCCCCTCTCTTCACTGAGGAATAGCATCCATAACCTGCAGAAGTTCTCTGAAATAGGCGGCTGATGACTATAGCGTAGATCCAATCCATCTTGGGAGGACATATCTTGGAAAAATGACACTACCCTAGGTGGAAAAATGACAATACCCTAGGTGCAAAAATACATTGTAGGGGGCATGCCACAGTGGCTGAGCAGGCAGAGTTCTTGCCTATATGCAGGACACCTGACTTTGATTCCTGGTGCCTGCCCATGCTAAAAAAAAAGCCTATGCTAGGCCATGCATTGCATCATAAGGAAGGACAGGATCACACGGGTAGCGTTCCCATCACTATCCATCCTGCTCATATCCCAGCCTCTCCCCAGGAATCTTGGATTCAGAGTCCAAATTGCAAGGAGCCAGTTATGCCCCAGGTGAATGCTGTGTTTTGAAAGGGTCCCACTGCCCTTATGGTAAGTCCAGTAGGTGTGCTTGGGCCTGCACAGTAGGGAACAGGAATTCTTATTCTTAAAGACAAGTCACTGTTGTGAGAAAACATCCTCCCACTTCCAGATGCAGGAGGAGGGAGTTAGAGGCAAGTGTGTCTTCCCAGGAAACACACGGTAGACCTGCCCTCCCTGTGAGGACCTCAGGGAAGATCTGCCTTCAGAAGCCTGTGGCTGTGCAGGGACTGTAGAAATGTGTCAGATTCTTTCAGATTACCTTTTCTACTGCAAAGAAAAGTATTATAGAGAGATTATTATTATATTTATAGAAAATATTTTGATGAATTTTAGGTAAAAAGAATGCATCACAAGTTATTGATTGTTATAGGCATAAAATTAAAGGTATTTATTAATTGTGAACCAGATAACTTTAGATTAGAAAGTTAACTATTAATTCTGAACCTATTATTAGATTATAAGTTAAATAACATATGTCATGAGCCTGTATGTGTGTGGGTGTGATGCAATGATGGAATTTTATGTAAGGACTTATGATATGTAAGGATATGAATACAAGTGCAGGGACCTGGTCTTCGAGGCCATGTGAGAGGGAGGATGGAATGGACTCACTTGATGCTTCTCCTTGGGAGAGCCAGGCTTTCCTACCTTCTCCACTTCTTCTAAGGTTCTGAGGCTCTATATGATGGTGGGTGGGGAATTATTTGATGAAAGTTTTCAGAAAAGTGAGTTAAGTCAAAAGAAACACCTTCATGGGAAGGACAAATGCAAGTTTTTTTCAGATTTTCAGGCACATTCAGAAATGAGACAACTCCCACAATTTACATAAAATTTTATTAGATATTTATGTTCATATGTACTAAAACATGCTCCTTCAGAGAGCCAGGTTTTCCTACATTCTCTTCATTATCTGGAGGATATGAGGCTCTATTGTTGTGCAAAAAATACGGACAAGGCTTTAAGCTTCCTCGAATGTTATATAGAAATAGAATAAACCTGGCTGAGGCCTCGAAGTTTCAGGAAGTAGGTTTTATTTTCTATGGACATAAGGCTCATCCAAGTAGCCTCTGAAAGTCTGAGCCCTGAATAAAAGGCAACTCTACTTTTATAGATAGTATTGCAGGATAAAGCTAAGATAAGCTTAATATGGTAACCAGCAATATTAAAGTAAAAAGGATTGGTTAGTGTAAGGTGCAAAGAGGGTTGCAGAAGCAGAAAAGCTGTTAGGGGAGGGTCCCTATCCCAGGTGTCTTATCTCATCTGCCTGCAGTTTCACCCATTCCTGAAGGTCAGGAGGGGGGTTGGGGATTTTCCACAGAGAAGGCAGCTGAACCAGAAGAAGGCGGAGAAATGCCTGCCTGCTTTAAAGTCTGCTTCTTACACTGGATGATGGTGGGTGGAGGATTATTCGCCTGAACATTTTGGGAAATGTGATTTAAATCAAAACAAACAACTTCACAGGGTATTGCACATGCAAGTTTATTTCACTTTTCAGGCACATTCTGAAGATTTGCAAAATTTACATAAAATTGTATTAAATATATGTCTATGTATGAATTAAAAGATGCATTTGGTAACAGAAAATCTTTTCTGAGTTTGAATGTTATATAAATCATAGCACTGCTTATACAAGATGTAATAGCTGTTTTGGGAATTACTTATTGTGAAACAAGAAGAGGGAAACCCAGGCAAAGCCACAGTAGTCCCTGCACGCCCTCTGCTGGTCAAGAGCACCTCCTGCAGCCCAGCCTCCTGTTTCCAGCTGGGGAGATTTGTGTCTGGGCTCACTGACTTCCCCTCACTATGTGTCTCGCACAGTAATAGGTGCCCGTGTCCTCAGTGTTCACACTGTTCAGCTTTAAATAAACTTCATTCTTGGAGGTGTCCGTGGACATACTGAGTCGGGACTGAAGAGCTGGGTTCTTTGTATCTCCCTCATCATCAATCCTACCAAGCCACTCTAGTCCTTTTCCTGGAGTCTGGCGGATCCAGCTGACATAATAGTCAGTTAAAGAGAATCCAGCAAAAGTGCAGGTGAGGGACAGGGTCTGAGATGGCTTCACCAGTCCAGGTCCCGACTCCTGCAACTGCACCTCAGACAGGACACCTGGGAACAAGGAGAACCACAGTGAGTCATGTTCTCATTTCCATCACCCCATTACCTTCATATCTGAGTCCCTGAGACACTCACATCTGGTAGCTGCCACCAGAAAGAAGAAGAACCCTAAGTGTTCCATGTTCATGTTTATGATGTCCATGAAGCCCAGGGAATCTTATCCAGATTGAGGAGGAACCTGAATTTAAATAAATATGTGCTTTGTGTTCATCTGTTTCCCAAGTGGCAATTTGCATATGGGAGGTGATTCTGTATGTAAAATGAAAGCAGATAATGGAGGTCCTTTTATTAGGGCAACCTGGAAGGAGGATGCAGGCTGAGGCCTCAGAGAGCACAGCCCTCTCCTTGGGATCCTGGCACTCATTCCTTGATCCTGTACTTTAAGACAGGAAAAGTGTTGAATGAGGGACCAAGGGTCATAATGGTTCTGGAAATGTGGTCATAGGGATACAAATCCCAGGGTTATACATATACACGCCAATCCGTACATACACATACTTGAGGACTGCACCTAACATTGACCAGTTTGTCATTACAGGACAAAACAGGACTGGAGAGAGAGTTATCCAGAAAGGAATTGAGGAAGCTCCTATTATCACTTGGCTTTGACCCCTTCTGCTACATAGCAAGACCACAATTTTTTTGCAAAAATATAGGTTGGGAACACTGCCTGGAAGAAGTTGTAAAGACATAAAAGGAGGAAATTAAAGGAAAAATCATCTCAGAGGAAGAACTATGGAACCTACAGTCTGAAGTCAGAAAACTTGGGCCAGGACAGTGACCCGCAGATACACATGGAGAGAGGGAGTTTACTGAAAGTCAAAGAGTTGGCTTCCCACCTCCATGTTCGAGGAGAGTTCTTTTGCCACAGGCTTTGTAGAGGGTGGGACATATTCTATGAGACTTAAAAGGGGGGAAACTGGCTGCTACCCTGTTATCTGAAGGGGTTTGGCATGTGCCAGAGATGTCAGCGATTCCCTGTGGCACTCAGATGCATAAGGAGGGTGGTGCCCAGAAAATGGTAGTCTCCCCAATGTTCCCCAATCCTGTGTTCCTCATTGCTGTGCTTGGAGACAACATAGCTGCTGCATAGGGTCTTTGGGTGGGACTTCCACTTCCTAAAGCCCTGAAGACTAATGAATCTTAGAGCTTGAAATTGAATGGTGTTTTCCCTGCAGGTTTCCAGAATTGTTTAGGTCTAGTGACTCCTGCTATCCTTCCAATTTCTCTGTACAGCAATGAGATAGTGTATCCTGTGACAGTTCCTTCTTTGCATATTGGAAGCAGATAAGTTGCTGTAAATTCACAAGTCCAGAGTCAGAGGAGAATGTTGCCTTAGGACAGACCATGCCTGTAATTGTCCTGTATGAGACTTGTACTATTTGTGAGTGTGTATTATATTTCTATTGTTACTGAAATGGTTTATTGCTTTTGTGATATTGTGATTAAATCAATGTATTTTTCATATGGAAACACGAGTGTGTTGTACAAAGGGCAGATGAGAAATGATAGGTGTAAAAACTGTCTGTTATTGTTTCCTATTTAGATTTGGTTTAAGGGGATGAGCATACTGTTTAAGTTGAGGATTGGGCACTGTGATAGTTAGAATCAGTGTCATCTTGGCCAGGTGATGGTGGCCAGTTGTTCTGTTGATGTGGACTAAAATCATCTGCATGTGATTTCATCTATGTTTCATTATTTCTTCAGGTGCCTTTCTCAATGAGTGACATTTAATTAAATCAGTTGGAGGCTTATAATGAGAAGTCAGAAGAGAAAGAATGAGCTCAGAGCTGACGCAGTGCCAGAGGTTTGGAGATGCAGAGGGAAATTTTCCAAGGGAAACCATCTGAAACCAGGAGCCAGGAGTGAAGTTCAGCAGACATCACCTGTGTCTTCCCACTTGACCAAGGAACCTGGATGAAAGCTAACTGCCTTTCTTTCAAAGAACTGTAAATTGGTCATCAAAACAAATCCCCTGTTTAAATGCCAATCCATTTGTTATACACTGCATTCCAAGAGCTTTCACAAATCAAAAAAAAAATCTATAAGTATGAATTTAAAATAGCAATTGAATAAGTCCATTTACCAAAACTTGCTTATATTTTAACTTCTTCATGGGTATTTTTGTAGTTTCCAATTTATGGGCATTAAAATGCCATCTGCAGTTCATCTTGGACATGCAGTATGTGAGAAAAATCATTTTCATTCCTTACATGAACACCAAATTCAAGAGATCTGGAAAGTTTGCAAATCATTAAAAGACACACAATATATTACATACATAAATGTGCAGAGCAAATAAGAACCTTAAATTCTAGACAAAGAGTTGCTATTAAAAAAGATAGGGCCAAAAGTAAATCTTAACTAGGGCAGTTATAATAGGATCCCAAATAAAGTAGTAGAAGTTTAAATAGTTATAATTAACAAATTTCTAAACACTGAGTTTGATGAAGTGGCTAGAGAGAATATCACATAGGCCGTATCTAGTCAGTTTTCAGGTTTTCCTCCATTATTATGCAGAATCCAAACACACACACACAAAAAAACCTAAGCAATACTGAACAAAATGTTCACCACTCTGTGCTGCTTGGAGAGAAGAATAGCAAAATTGCATACATTCATTCATACCAACTTGCTAGATTCACCAAAAAAGAAAGAAGTCTTCATGGTAAAGCAAGCAAAGTCAACAACCTATGAGCAGTGATGAGATCCAATTGAAAGCAGAAGACAGAGTCCTTCATGGAATGATTGCCTAAAACCACCTCCCCTCTCTTCACTGAGGAATAACATCCAGAAACTGCAGAGTTCTCTGAAATAGGCAGCTGATGACAAGTAGGCAGCTGATGGTCAAGTAGATCCAATCCATCTTGGGAGGAAAGATCTTGGAAAAAATGCATTACTCTCAGAATGCTGCAAAAATACATGGTAGGGGGCATGCCATTGTGGCTGGGCAGGAAAAGTTATTGCCTGCCATGCCAGAGATCTGGGTTTGATTCCCAGTGCCTGTCCATGCTAAAAAAAAAAACACATCATACATGATGCGTTGCCACATAAGGAAGGACAGGAGCACGTGGGTGTTGTTTCTACCACTGTCCATCCTGTCATACCAGGCTCTCCCCAGGAATCTTGGATTCCCAGAGTCCAAATTGCAAGGAGCCAGGTGAACGTCTTGTTCTGAAATTGTCCCACTGCCCTTACAGTGGGTCCAATAGGTGTGCTTGGGCCTGCACAGTAGGGAACAGGGATTCTCATTCCTTAAAGACAAGTCACAGCTTTGGGAAAACTGCCTCCCAGATTCAGATGCAGGGAGGAGGGAGTTGGAGGCAAGTCTGTCTGCCCAGGAAGCACAGGGTAGACCTGCCCTCCCTGTGAGGACCTCAGGGAATATCTGCCTTCAGAAGCCGGTGGCCATGCAGGGACCATAAACAGTGTGTCAAGTTCCTTCAGGTGACATAACCCGCTTCAAAGAAAACTATTACAGAGAGTTTAGTATTATATGTATAGAAAATAATTTGATGATTTTAGGTAAAAAAATGTATTACAAGTTATTGATTGGTACAGACAAAAAATTTAGAATGTATTTATTAATTGTGAACCTGATAGTTTTAAATCATAAAAATATTTATTAATTGTGAATCTGATATTACATTATAAATCCAATAACATATATTGAAAGTCTGTGTGTGTGTGAGTGTGATACAATGATGGCATTTTATGTAATGAATGCACAGGATGTAAGGGTCTTAATATAAGTGCAGGGACCTGGTCTTTGATGCCACATGAGAGGGAGGATGAAATGGACTCACTTGATGCTGCTCCTTGGGAGAGCCAGGTTTTCCTACCTTCTCCAATTTTTCTGAGGTTCTAGGACTCTATATGATGGTGGGTGGGGGATTATTTTATGAATGTTTTCAGAAAAGTGAGTTAAGCTGAAAGAAACAATTTTATGGGGAGAGAAAATGCATGTTTTCTTTTCAGATTTTCAGGCACATTCATAAATGAGACAACTCCCATAATTTCCATAAAATTTAATAGATATATATGTATGCATGTACTAAACATGCATTTGGTAACATGAAAAATACTTTTCTGAGTTTGAATGTTATATATATCACAGCACTGCTTATAAAAGATTCCATTGCTGTTGTGGGAGTTACTTATTGTGAAACAAGAGGGAAACTTTGGCAAAGCCGCAATGGTCCCTGCATGCCCTCTGCTGGTCACGAACACCTCCTGCAGCCCAGCCTCCTGTTTCCAGCAGGGGAGGTTTGTATCTGGGCTCAAATTGAATTCCCCTCACTGTGCCTCTTTCACAGTTATAGGTGTCTGTGTCCTCGGTACTCAAACGGTTCAGCTTTAAATAAACGTCATTCTTGGAGGTGTCCCTGGAGATGCTGAGTGGGGACTGAAGAGCTGGTTTCTTGTATGTATTTCGATCATAACCCATGTGACCAACCCACTACAGCACTTTTCCTGGAGCCTGGTGGACCCAGCCCATGCTATAGTCAGTTAAAGAGAATCCAGAAATATTGCAGGTGAGGGACAGGGTCTGCGATGGCTTCATGAGTCCAGGTCCCGACTCCTGCACCTGGGACAGGACATCTGGGAACAAGGAGAACCACAGTGAGTCATGTTCTCATTTCCATCACCCCATTACCTTCATATCTGAGTCCCTGAGAACCTCACATCTGGGAGCTGCCACCAGAAAGAAGAAGAACCCTAAGCATTCCATGTTCATGTTGATGAAGTCCGTGATGCCCAGGGAATCTTATCCAGGTTGAGGAAGAACCTGAATTTAAGTAAATGTGGGCTTTGCATTCATCTGTTTTCCCAATTGGTGATTTGCATTTGGGAGGTGACCTTGTATGTAAAATGAAAGCAGATGAGGGGAGGTCCTTTTTATAAGGGCACTTTGGGAGGTGGATGCAGACTGAGGCCTGGGAGCACACACTCCTATCCTTGGGGTCCCCACAGTAATGCCTTTTCCTTTGCTTCCAGGCAGGAAAAGTGTTGAATGAGGAGGCATAAGGGACCAAGGGCCAATAATGGCTCTGGAAATATGCAAATAGGGCTCCTAACTCCAGGGATATACATATACAGACAAATACATACATACACACATTTGTGTTTATGTTTACATACATATATATTCGATACATATGGCATATATAAAATAAAATATGATTACATTCTACATCAATGTTGGTTATCAGTGGAAGTTAGGCTGCTTGACATCACTTCTCCAGTTTGTTGTTTATCAATCTTCATTTGCAACTTCCTGTGTGAAATCTTAGTAAGTTGTCAATGCTTTTTATTGATCCCATGGGAACACGAAAGGACCTGTGTGTTCCCACACCTCTCACAACCATCACTTCAGAAGCACTACTTGACCTGGCCCTGCCTTGAAATGTCACACCTGTGCATGGAGAGGATCAAAACCACTTACCATTGATTCCTTCACCTGAGCATTGACTGGTCTTGAGCCACTCATTTCTAAACATGTCTATCCAACTTATCATTTCTTGAATACAGATGAAAGCCAATTAAAAATTGGCCTTTCATCAATTTTAGTTATTAAATAAATAATAAACATGGGGACATGGCCTGGATATGAAAATCACTATGATTTTGGAAAGTATTGAGGACAAAGGAGATCACAATAAATCATGTTCAAAATGAAGGATCTGATGCATGAGACATTCAAAATTTCCATGGATGTGGGTGCTATGATTGGAGGTGACTGCAGGAAAATGTAAAAGACATGTGGTATAAATTTTGTCATTGTAAGCACATTGCTTGTAGGGCAAAATGCATCTTTCATGCATGACATATTTCACCTTCTCCCGATTTGGTGTATTAACTGTGAAGTTAGCATTTGGCAACATTAATTCACATGGATGACTTTCTGTACCTATCATTTGTTTCATATAATGTCATAGCTTTTATTTATTGAGTACAAAATAGTCACATTAACTATATGATGTGTACAAATGACCATTTGCATTTCCAAATGAGTCCTCAGAGGACAGAATTTAGGGTCTGATTCCGTTGGTGAGTGAGGATGTCCCCTCAGCATTTCCCAGGAGCCTGGAGAAGCCACTGCCTGAGCCACAACCTGATCTCCAGGTAAGGGGTCTGAGCATTGGAATGTAGATGACAGTATCCACACCATCTATTGTCATGGAACAGAAGGAGCAAAGGGAGATGTGATAACAAAGATTAGGGGAAAACAGATTATCAGACAGATAGACAATCAGATCAGTGCTGTGTCTGAAGAACACACTTCAGTCTGAGTAGGAGTGCAAGTTGAAATCCACTAAAATCTAGAACCTAGAATAGCTATCTCTTGGTTCTCATATAAATCTGAAAAAAAAATCCAAATGCATAATCTTACTTGGTTACCTTCTTTCTATTTCCATGTAAAAGATTCACCAGGTTGCCTTGAATGACTCAGAATTCTGAACTGGGATGATATTGGCTGACATTTATGCTTTCATGAGGATGAGCTGGCTGAATTTGCCTGTAACTGTGCTTCCACATATTGCAGCAAAAGTTTTCTAATTCATGATATCAGTGACAGGAACAGAAATGTCAATTTAGGGATGCTCTCTTGGGAAAGAATTAGTTTGAGAGGAAGCCCCAGACCCTAACAGGACACCAGCCCTTAACCATCTCCCTGCACCTGCTCTTGCAACTGGTCCTTGTGCTCAGTGGGTCATAAGCAGCCCACCAGCCACCCCACAGGGGAGGTTTATGTCTGGGTTAGCATTGCCTTGCCCTCACTGGGTTTCTAACACCTTAATAAATGGCCATTTCCTCAGGAATCATGGTGTTCATTTACAGATTCAGCTGATCACCTGCATTGCCCCTAGAATTGGTGAACCTGCCCATCCAGAGGATGCATAGTACATGGAAACACCACTACCACTAATAACACACCCACTTCATCCCCTTCTCTGCCCTTGCCTGTCCTAAGGCACATCTTTAGGAATGAATCCCAGGGCTGCACCTTAGTGGTGCAGAAAATATCTGAGCTGTCTCATGTTGTCCCCAAACTCCACCAGCTGCAACCATGCAGGACACCTGCAAACAGACATTAGAATTTGATGGATACCTACACACACAGAGATGCACACGCATGTGCACACAGATATATTCTTACCACATCACCTCTTTCTCAAGAAGATTACCATGGAACATTGACAAAGATAAGCTCAGCTCAGCACAAAATTCATGTTGCCTCATCTTCCACAGTATAAGCGTAGAATGGGGAGAATACAAACACAGGAGAGAGGGTTCTCTAACAGAGCTACAGGTACTGGGGCTGCAATTGTTTCCTGGACAGAAGGAAGGAGCCCCACCTGAATGTCCACCTCCTCATAAAGTATATAAGCTCCCACCTTCTGTCAGATCTCATTGCTAGCAACTCAGTCTCTGCAGGAAGAGTTCTCCGTGACAAATCAGTGAGAAGCAACTGATACTGAATGCATGGGAGAGGATTTCAATCCCAGAAATGGTGCAATCCTTTCTCTTCATCCCTCTTCCTAAAAAAACTGCACTTTTAGGGTACATTCCTTAATTGGTGGTCATAAAGACCACCTTCCTATTGAGAGCAGGTGCTGGAAGAGGCTCCTGATGATTTATTCATAGTCCAGTGGTCCCAGAACACAACCATCCCCATCATCCCCATGAGGGATGATGGTTGGTTTTTGCAGTATCTGTGGAGGGAGTGGAATTTGGTGAACTTTTCCCACCTTGGTGATGTCATTCCTTGGTTGTAACATTGTATATGAAACTGTAGTAAGTTAACAGTGTTGATAGATATTTATTTCCCTTACTACAATTAGTGGTATCTGCCCTGAGGGATCCAAAAACGAAGCCTAGATTTTTTCTCATTTCTCACCATTATAACTTCTCAAGCACAAATGTGCCCTGGTACTACACTGACATGTCACTTCTGTGCAAGGGAGCAAGTTCGTACCACTTATCTTTGGTTTCCTTGCCTGATTTCGACTTGTTTTGATCCAATATCATTTGAAAATGCCCTTTCATCTTATCATAATATGAATGCAACTAAAAGCAGAATATTGCAACCTGGATCCTCAACAGTATTAGGTGAAAATAAAATAATAAAGCAAGAAATTCACCTCTAGTCTGGTTTCATGTTGGTGAGTGTTCTAGTTTGCTAGCTGCCAGAATGCAACACACCAGAGATGGATTGGCTTTTAATAAAAGGGGATTTATTTTGTTGGTTCTTCAGAGGAAAGGCAGCTAACTTTCCACTGAGGCTCTTCCTTACGTGGAAGGCACAGGATGGTCTCTGCTGGTCTTCTCTCCAGGCCCCTGGGTTCCAACAACTTTCCCCGGGGTGACTTCTTTCTCCATCTCCAAAGGCCTGGGCTGAGCTGCAAGTGCTGAGATGAGGAATGCCAAGCTGCTTAGGCTGTGCTACGTTGCATTCTGTCATTTAAGCACCAGCCAATTAAGTCAAACATCACTCATTGCAGCAGACACGCCTCCTAGCCAACTGCAGATGTAATTAGCAACAGATGAGGTTCACGTACCATTGGCTTATGTCTGCAGCAACAAGACTAGGTGTGCTCACCTGGCCAAGTTGACAACTGAATCTAACTAACACAGTGAGGCAGCAACTTGAGGTGTAAAGAATTTTGCTTGGAAACTGCAGTCAATGATGATTGTTTCAGTATATGTGGATTAAGGCAAAAATCTTAAGAAATTTTCCAAAGTTAGGAACATGTACATGACGCATTCATAAAGTCCATGGCCGGAGGTGTTGTGAGGGGTTGCTGTCACGCAGGAAAATGAAATTAACATGGTTAATAAATCTTATCATGGTGAGATCATTCTGTTGAAGTCTGAAGTCCAAAGTTTATTTTCATGGATGACATATTTCCATTTACATTGTTTGGTGCATTGATTGTGAGATTGTCATTTAATTGCCTTAATTCATGTGAATTACATATTTGCTTTATGTAACTTTACTGCTTTCATTTATCAAGACCATAATATCCATATCCCATTTTGTCCCAACACCATTAAGTGCATGGACACAAATGGCTATTTGCATGTCCTACATGAGTCCACATTCAGAAATCAGAGTTAAGGTCCCAATCAGGGCTGACTGAGGATGTCTCTGCAGCATTTCCCAGGTGTGGGCATGAACCACATGCAGCACTACAACCTGATCTCCTAGTAAAGGACCTGAGATTCAGAAATTAGACCACAAGACCCACATTATCCACAGTCAGGAAGAAGGAGGAGAAAAAGAAGATGTGAGAAAAATGACTGTGAAAGAAAATAGACAATCAGACAAATAGATAAAAAGATTGGTGCTGAGATTGATGGACACCCTTTTGTGTGAGTAAAAGCAAGGTTTGAAATGCATTAAAATCCTGACACTGGAATGGCCATTCTCTTCATGGACAAGTGAATTGTAAAGATTGCATTTAGGGAATGTTCCTTGGTGATTTGCCTTCCATCTCACAGGGAAATGATCACCAGTTTGTATTGAGCTCTTCAGAATCCTGAACCAGGAAAATACTGGCAAAATCATTTCTGTTTTCAAGAGGAGCAATTGGCTATTTTTGCATGATTGGCCTTCCTTTTATTGGACCAAAAGTTTTCTAATTCATGACATCAGTTTTAGACACAGAGAAAGAAATTTAGAGATGCTTCCTGGGGGAACAGATGGAGAGGAATCCCCAGAACCTCACAGGATACCACCCTTAACCACCTTCCTGAACCTACTCTTGCAGCTGATATTTATGGTCAGTGGGTCCTGGTATCCCCTTCTGGTCACCCCACAGGAGAGGTTTATATTTGATTGTGCATTTCTTGCTTGTCACCTTGACTCTTGCAGATTCATAAATAAATGGTTGTGTCCTGAGTTTCCAGGCTGTTCATCTTTAGAGACATTTTTTTTCTATGTGTTGTTTCTGCAGGTGGTGGATGTTTCTTCCTGGTGTGTGCATACTTAATTCCTTCATCTTGTTCTGTGATTGGGAGATACAAAGATACTCTACCACATCCCAATTCTTCCATCAAGCATGGTGATCTGATGGAGCTCATTTTCCACCTCCCAGACCTTTGTCTCCATCCCAAACCACCTGATGTGGCTGGACATGGTTATGGTGGAAGTCATCTGATTATCTGCTAGTACTGGCATGCACACATTCTCAACTCTTCAGAGATTGAACATTGGTGCAAGACAGCATCCGGTGGTCATCCTGGTGTTACTTGTTCACATCTGTGGAGCCAACCTTGGTTCCCCTGGTGCACTGGATCTCCATGATCAATATGAAGTCACTTTCACTGCTCACCAAGTAAGGCTGAGCAGTCTCCAGGGCTTGGGCTCCTCTCCCAGAGCTGCAGAGTCAGGGTTGGGGAGGTTTGCATCAGGAAATGGAGTGTACATATTCTGAAATCCTCCTAATGTATACCAAGATTGGAGGTTGGAGCTTTGGGAAATAGATCTTCCTGGAGCACATATGAGAATCCTGGCAGAGTTAGGGGGCAATGATACCATTTGGGACAATATGATCCCTTTCTATGTGGTAGTTTTGAAATAAATACTTATAGCCCATAATCTTATGTCATCAACAGAAATGTATAGATACCATATGTAGGGGATATAAGTGATACCTCCATTTCACAAGTGTAAATTTTCATGCAGAAATGTGGAAGTTTTGGCTACTATGCCCAAAGGCAACAGTCTATTGAGAGTGAGACTGAATCTGCCTTGTGCAGCCCAGCACCAGTCACAAATTTTCCCATTGCCCATCTCCAGAAAAGAGTGGGTTATGCCTAAGGAGATTTCCAGCCCCCATCTTTCTGTAATGAGAACATAATGTCATTCGTCTGCATTCTAGTGTTTACCTAAAGAATTCAGAGAGAATCGGGGTTCACACAAAAGTACTTAAAGGTGTCTCTGGCTTTTGACAGGACATTATGTATCTTTCTATTTTTCCATCCTATTAATCTATTTGCTTGTTTTTAGCAGCATTATTGAAATAAAATTGATATATGATAACTTCACATTATTAAATACAGTTTCATAAACATTTACTTATTGCATATATTAAATATATATTTATATGTTATAGGTATACACGTTCAAACCTGCAACCACCACTACAGATAGTGAATTATGAAAGTCCTTCTATTACTACCACCTCTTGCTCCTTCCCTATTCTCTCAGCAACAATTGAGATTCTTTCAATAATAGTTTTAACTGATACATATATAAGTCATGTACAATGAGATTCACCCAATTAAAAGACTATAATTCAAACACCTTATAATATTCAGAAATATGTGGCACTATCACCACATTAGTATTAGAATGTTATCATCACCTCTCAAAGAAACAATATAACCTCTAGATAGCACTGCTCTATCCATCAAATTCATATCAAGATATAATTAACAAATAATCTATAGATTTTGCTGTGCTAGGTGTTTATATGAGACACTAATAAATTAGTTGGTTGTCTGTGATGAACTTCTTTCACTTACCAAAATGTTCCAAAGGATCATTAATATGGTGTCAAGTATCAATAATTTGTTTCTTTTGTACTTTTCAAAATATTGTGATCCTTAAATATATGCAACTCCAAATTTTGCCATTTAACCACTTTCATATGTGCAATTGTTAATATTAATTACATTCTCCATTTTTTACTGCAATCACCACCAAACATTTCCAAAATTTGTTGACCTTAAGCACAGTATTGTTACCATTAAGTTTTAACTCCAAATCACATCCTGAATCTGTAACCTTAATTAACTTCCTGTGTCCATGCATTTGCTTTTCATAACCATTTAGTAGGAGTGAAATCATAACAAGTATTCACCTTTGTATTTGACTTGTGTAACTAAACAACACATTCCAAGATTCATGTGTGCTGTAGCATGCACCCAAACTTCATCTCTTTATAACAGATGAATAACACTTCTTTGGGTGTATATGGCATATTTGTGTATCCATTCATCAGTTAATGGACACTTGGATTACATTAACAAATTGACTTTTGTGAAAACATTGTGTACAAATATGTTTAAAACCAGTTTTGAAAATTTGGGAGGATATACAAATAAGTGGAATTTCAGTGTTACATGATAATATTGCATTCAATCATTTGAAGAATTGCAGGTTTGTTTTCCTAACAGATTTGATCATTTACCATCCCCATCAGCAATGAGACAGGCTTCCTATTTCTCCATCTCCTCAAAATATTGTTGCTTTGCTGATGTTTTTAGTTTAGCCATAATAGTGGGTGTGAAGTGATATCGTTTTATTGTTTTGATTTATTTCTCTGATGACAATTCCTGTGGCACTTTTATTCATGGACTTACTAATCATTTCTATATCTTGTGTCATTACTTTTTGTTGCAATAAGTTATTGTGATACTGTAAGTACAAGCCCATTATTAATGTAAAATTTGCAAACGTTTTAGCCTATTTGGTCCGTAATTGCTTTCTTCTCTTAATGGTGATTGCCTTGAATCACAAGAAATTTATTTTGTTGCAATCAACTTGATCTGTCATTTTTTTTGTTCCACAAACTTTTGATTTCAGATGTATGTATCGTTTGGTATATTGATAGTCACAAAACCATGGCACACTCTTTTTTCTAAGCCACATTGATTTTTTCTTCTTGAATTTGAGGCACTGAATAACTTTGAGATAATTTTTTCGAATAGTGTAAATTAATAAAGGTACTTTACTAAAGCCCGGCTTCCTATTCCTCTCATTCTCCTGAGAATATGGTGCGCTTATGTTGTTGGGTCAGGGGTTATTGGCCTGAAAATTTTCATAAATGTGAGTTAAGTGGAAAGAAACGACATCACAGGGAGGGTATATGCAAGTTTTTTCCACATATTCAGGCACATTCAGAAGATGGGACATTTCCCAAAAATTACGTAAAATTTTATATAAAATGTATGTATATATTAAAATATGCACTTGGTAACATAAAGAACCTTATTCTGAGTTTGAATGTTATATATATCAAAGCACTGCTTATAAAAGATTCAATGGCTGTTTGGAAGATACTTCCTGTGAAGTAAGAAGAAGGAAAACCAGGCAAAGCCGCGATGGTCCCTGCACTCCCTCTGCTGGTCACGAGCACCTCCTGCAGCCCAGCTTGCTGTTTGTTACAGAGGAGGTTTGCGTCCGGGCTCACTCTGACTTCCCCTCGCAGTTCCTCCTCCACAGTGATAGGTGCCCGTGTCCTCGGTGCTCAGGCTGTTCAGCTTTAAATAAATGTCATTCTTGGAGGTGCCCCTGGAGATGCTGAGTCGGGACTGAAGAGCTGGGTTCTTACATGTTTTTCCGTCAGAACCCACGCGACCAACGAACTCCAGCCTTTTTCCTGGAGACTGTCAGATCCAGTTCACATAATTGCTAGATTAAGACAACCCAGAAACAGTGCGGGTGAAGGACAGGGTCTGTGATGGCTTCACCAGTCCAGGTCCCGACTCCCGCAACTGCGCCTCACACAGGACACCTGGTAACAAGGAGAACCACAGGGAGTCATGTTCTCATTCCCATCACCCCATTACCTTCATATCTGAGTCCCTGAGACACTCACATCTGGGGGCTGCCACCAGAAAGAAGAAGAGCCACGAGGGTTGCATGTTGGTGTTGATGATGTCCAAGATGCCCTGGGAATATTATGAATTTAAGTAAATGTGGGCGTTGTGTTCATCTGTTTTCCCAAGTGGCAATTTGCATTTGGGAGGTGACTCTGTATGTAAAATGAAAGCAGATGAGGAGAGGTCCTTTTATTAGGGCACCTGGGAGGAGGATGCAGGCTGAGGCCAGAGAGCACACAGTCCTCTCCTTGGGGTCCCCTCACTAGTCCCTTGATCATTTGCTTCCAGGTAGGAAAAGTGTTGAATGAGGAAGCATAAGGGGCCATGGGTCAATAATGGCTCTGGATATATGGAAATAGGGACCCTAACCCCAGGGATATACATATACACACAAACACATACATACACATGTGCATATATATTCTATACATATGGAATATATAATATAAAGTATGATTATATTCCCTACTAATGTTGCTTATCAGTGGAGGTTAGGCTGCTTGATGCCACCTCTCCAGTTTGTTATCATTCCTCAATTGTAACTTCATGTGTGAAATTTTGGTTGTCAGTTGTCAGTGCTTTTTGTTGACCCGGGGGAACAAGAAAGGACCTGTGCATTCCTACATGTCTCATAGCCATCACTGCAGAAGCACTTGACCTGACCCTGGCTTGAAACCTCACACCTGAGCATGGAGCAGGTCAAAACCACTTACCCTGATTCCTTCACCTGAGCGTTGAATGATTTTGAACATGTCTATCCAACTTATCATTTCTTGAATACAGACTGAAAGCCAGTTGCAAATTGGACTTTCATCAATTTTAGCCAACAGTTGAATAATAAGTTTGGGGAGATAATCTCTACCTGGTTCTAGTTGTTGAGGCAGAACATGAGGTGAAACAGAAGTGGGCTGGATATGAGAATCACCAATGATTTTGGAAAGAATTTGGGGAAAAGGGAGATCATTGTAAATTATGTTCAAACCTAAGGCTCTGATGCATGAGAAATTCAGAATTTCCATGGATGCAGGTGGTGTGATGGGAGGTGCCTGTAGGAAAATGAAAACAATGTGTGGCATAAATTGTGTCATTGTAAGCACACTGCACTGAAGGGCAAAATGCGTCTTTCCTGAATGACATATTTCACCTTCTCCTTGTTTGGTGCATTGACTGTGAGGGTGACATTTGGTAACATTAATTGACATGGATGACATTTGGTAACATTAATTGACATGGATGACTTTCTATACATACTGTTTGTTTCATATAGTTTCATAGCTTTTATTTATTGAGTACACTGTATTCACATTAACTGTATGCATGTGTACCAACGTCCATTTGCATTTCCACATGAGTCCTCAGAGGACAGAATTTAGGGTCTGATTCAGTTGGGGAGTGAGGATATCTACTCAGGATTTCCCAGGAGCCTGCAGAAGCCACTGCCTGAGCCGCAACCTGATCTCCAGGTAAGGGGTCTGAACATTGGAATGTAGATGACAGTATCCACACCATCCATTCTCAAGGAACAGAAGGGGCAAAGGGAAATGTGATAACAAAGATTAGGGGAAAACAGGTTATCAGACAGATAGACAACCAGATCAGTGCTGTGTCACAAGTACATTCTTTAGGCTGAGTAGGAGTGCAAGTTGAAATCCACTAAAATCTAGACCCTAGAATAACTATCTCTTGGTTTTCATATAAATCTGATAGATTTTCCCAATGCATAATCTTACTTGGTTATCTTCCTTCCATTTCCATGGAAAAGACTCACCAGGTTGCCTTGAGCTACTCAGAATTCTGAACTGGGATGATATAAGCAGACATATTTATGCTTTTATAAAGGGAGAGCTGGCTGAATTTGCCTGTGACTGTGCTTTGATATATTGCAAACAAAAGTTTTCTAATTCATGATATCAGTGACAGGAACAGAAAGGTTAATTTAGGAATGCTCTTTGGGGAAACAATTAGCTTGAGAGGAAGCCCCAGACCCTAACAGGACACCAGCCCTTAACCATCTTCCTGCACCTGCTCTTGCAACTGATCCTTGTGCTCATTGGGTCATAAGCAGCCCACCAGCCACCCCACAGGGGAGGTATATGTCTGGGTTTGCACTGCCTTGTCCTCTCTGGGTCTCTCACACCTTAATAAATGGCCATTTCCTCGGGTGTCATAGTGTTCATTTGCAGATTCAGCTGATCATCTGCATTGCCCCTGGAACTGGTGAACCTGCCCTTCCAGAGGATGCATAGTACATGGAACCACCACTACCACTAATAACACACCCACTCCATTCCCTTGCCTGGCCCTGCCTGTCCTAAGGCACATCTTTAAGACTGAATCCCAAAGCTGCACTTTAGTGGTAAAGAAAATATCTGAGCTGTCTCATGTTGTCCCCAAACTCCACCAGCTGCACATCACACAGGATACCTGCAAACAGACAAGAGAAGTTCATGGATCCTACACAAACACACACACACACGCATGTGCACATGCATATATTAACACCACATCACCTCTTTCTCTATAAGATTTCCTAAGGAACCTTGGCAAAAGATAAGCTCAGCTCAGCACACAATTCATGTTGCTTCATCTTCCTCAGTACTAAAGGCAGAACGGGGAGAACACAGACACAGGGGAGAGGGTTCTCTACCAAAGCTGCAGGGACTGGGGCTGCAATGTGTCCTGAACTAAAGGAAGGAGCCCCATCTGCATGTCCATCTAATAAGTCATATCAGCTCCGACCCTCTGTCTGAATCTCATTCCTAGCCACTCAGTCTCTGCCACAAGAGTTCTCTGTGACAAATGAGTGAGAAGTCAATTGACATTGAGTGCATGGGAGAGGATTTCAATCACAGAAATGGTGCACTGGTTTCTATCCAGACTTCTTCCTAAAGAGCTGTACTTACAGAAAATATCCCATAACTAGAAGTCATTCTGACCAGCTTCCTATTGTGAGCAGGAAGCTGGGTGAGGCTCCTGATCATTCATACTCCGTGGTTCCAAAATACAACCATTTCTCATCATCCCCATGAGGAATTATGGTTGGTTTTTAAGGTATTAGTCGAGGGAAGGGTATTTGGTGACCATTTCCAGCTTGTTGATGTCATTCCTCAGTTGCACATCATGTATGAAATTGTAGTAAGTTACAGTGTGGATTGATATTTCCCTTACTACAAATAGTGGTGTCCTCCACTGTGGGATCCAGAAAAGAAGCCTAGATGTTCACATCTCTCACCACCATAACTGCCCAAGCACAGATGTGCCCTGGTCCTGCAATGACATGTCACAGCTGTGCAAGGAAGCAAGTTAATGCCGCTTATCTTTTGTTTCCTTGACTGAACTTGATGTGTTTTGATCCAATAACATCTGAACATACCATTCTAATTTATCATAAAATAAATGCAATTAAGAGCAGAATATTGCAACCTGGCTCCTCAATAATATTAGGTAAAGATAAAGCAATAAAGCAACAAATTCACCTCTAGTCTGTTTTCATGATGGTGAGGCAACAACTTGAGGTGAAAAGAATTTTGCTTGGAAACTATAGTCAGTAATGAGCATTGCAGTGTATGTAGATTAATTTAAGGAGAACATCTTAAGAAATGTTCCAGACTTGGTAACTTGTGCATGAAACATTAAGAAAGTACATTGATGGAGGTGCTGTGAGGTCTTGGTGGCAGGCAGCAAAATGAAATTGAAATGTGGAATATATTTTATCATGGTGAGATCATTGTGTTGAAGTTTGAAATTCAAAATGTATTTTTATGAATGACATATTTCCACATACGCTGTTTGGTGCATTGATTGTGAGATTGTCATTTAGTTCCCTTAATTCATGTGGATGAACTGCTTTTTGCATCTTTTGTTTCATGTAACTCTACAGCTTTCATTTATCAAGACCATGATACTCATATCCCATTTTGTCCCAACACCATTACCTGCATGGACACAAATGGGCATTTGCATTTTCTACATGAGTCCACATTCAGAAATCAGAGTTAAGGTCCCAATAAGGGCTGACTGAGGATGTCTCCTCACCATTTCCCAGGTATTGGCATGAGCCACATCCCTCTTACAACCTGATCTTCAGATAAAGGACCAGAGATTTAGAATTAGACCACAGGACCCACATCACCCATAGTCAGGGAGAAGAAGGAGGAGAGATATGAGAAAAATGATTATGTGAAAGAAAATGGATAATCAGACAAATAGATAATATGATCAGTAGTGAGACTGATGTACACCCTTCTGTGTGGGTATCAGTGCAGTTTGAAATCCACTCAAATCCTGACACTGGAATAGCCATTCCCTTGATGGACAAGTGAATTCCAAAGATGGCATTTAGGGAACATGACTGGGTGATTTGCCTTCCAGTTCACTGGGAAATGATCACCAGTTTGCATTGAGCTCTTCAGGATTCTGAACCAGGAAAATACTGGCAAATCATTTCTGTTTTTAAGAGGAGCAGCTGGCTATTTTTGCACATGATCAGGCTTCCTCTTACTGTACCAAAACTTTTCTAATTCATGACATCAGTCTTAGACACAGAGAAAAAAATTTAGATATGCTTTCTGGGAAAAGTTAGCTGGAGAGGAAGCCCATGAAGGTGACAGGACATCAGCCCTTAACCATCTCCCTGCACCTGCCTCTGTAAATAATCCTCATGCTCAGTTTCCTGAATATCCCCTAGTGGTCACCCCAAAGGCAAGATATATATTTGGTTGAGCATTTCTTGCTTGTCACCATGATTCTTGCACATTAATAAATAAATGGCAGTGTCTTCAATTTCCAGGCTTTTCACTTGGAGAAACAGTTTTTTATGGGTGTAGTCCCTGGAGGTGGTGAATTGTCTTCTCCTGGTGTCTGCATACGCTCGTGTTCAACCGGTACACATGACCCTCCCCAGCCCATCACTGGAGCCTGGTGACTAAGTGCTTTGAATTCTCATTACAGTTGAATCCTGTTGATACACAGGAGAGGCACAAACATCCTCAGGTCTGTCTTATAGGGCCCTCAGACTTCACCTTCTGTAATTCAGACAGGAAATGTAAACAGACATTAGAAATTAAGTAGCACATAGGCACAAACATACACACAAACAAACACAAATGGACACACGTATTCACAGTGTGGCAACCCCAGTTTCTCAATAATATTACCATGCACCATTAATACAAGAAACCCCAGCTAAGCGCATATTACTTGGTTCTTCTTATCCTCAGCTCTGTCTGAGCCCTCCCTAGAATAGGGAAGTCACACACACAGGGCAGTGGGCTCCTGGAACTGGGTGTGGACTGATTTCAGGAAAAGAAGAAAGAGGCCCATTTGCTTGTCAGTCTTCTCATTGGACACATCAGCTCCTTCTCTGCAGCTGAACCTCTCTCCTGGTTTTATTTCTTTCTATCCATACCTATGTGCATAATATAATGCATAATCTGTGTCATTCACTCCCACAGTATAAGTGCCCAGTAACTTGGGTGATTGCTTCCTCTCAATTCCCTGCAAAGTACAGACCCTCATGGTTTAGTTCTTCAGAGAAGGCTAATGGATTTCTTTTAGGTGCTTCTGGAGAGTCCTGTGGCTGGGGAAGCAACCAGCCTCCTCAGAAGCAGGCTGCCCATCGCAAAGACATTGGAGTCCACCTCTCCCTCTATTCCTTCTGCCTTCTATATTGGGGATTCTTATCCAGTTACTCAAGTTCACTGGGAATTTTCATATCAGACACAATGGCCTTAAGTTCTGAACACAGACATGACACATGCTGCATCTACAGGAATCACCCAGGGCAGACAGAGTTCTTTCCTGTGAGTCTTGGTTGCATGAGAAAGGGGTTGCTCTGTGATGTGAGGTACAAAGATTCTCCACAATGTCTCAGTTCTTCCATCGAGCATGGTGATCAGATGGAGCTCATGTTCCTCCTCCAGGACCTCTGTCTCCAGCCAAAGCAGCCTGATGTGGACATGGATATTGCAGAATCATCTGATTATCCACTGGTACTGGCTTGCACAGCTTCTCTAGCTCTTCAGAGATTGAACAATGATGCAAGACAGGACCCAGTGGTCATCCTGGTGTTACTTGCTCATATCTGTGAGGTCAACTTAGGTTCCCCTGCTGCACTGGGTCTCCATTATCAGTACAAAGTCACTTTGACTGCTCACCAACTAAGGATGAGCAGTATGAGGTATCCCAGGGCTCAGGCTCCGCTGCCAAAGCTACAGGGTCAGGTTTGGGCTGGTTTATATCAGGAAAGGGAAAGGCCATATTGTGAAGTCCTCCTAATATATACCAAGTTTGGGGCTCGGTGTTTGGGAAATACACTTTCCACGAGCACATATGAGTGTACTGATAAAGTCAGAAGGCAATGATACCATTTGGGACTATATGATCCCTTTTTGTGTGACAGTGTTGGAGTAAATACTTATAGTCCATGATCTTATGCCATCAATACACATGTATAGATACCATATATAGGGGATATATGTGATACTTCCATTTCACAAGTATTCAGAGAGAATTGGGGTTCACACGGATGTATTTAAAGGAGTCTCTGGCTTTTGACAGGATATTATGCATCTTTCTATCTGTCCATCCTATTAATGTACTTGCTTGTTTGTAGCAGCATTATTGAATACAATTGATATATGATATCTTCACTTTATTTAAATACACAGTTTGATAAATATTTGTTTATTGTTTGTATCAAATATACAGACAATATATTTTGTATATATGCAAATTAAATATATTTATGTAATATAATATAATAATATTTATATATTATATATAGTATGTATACAAAATAAATGTAATATATATTTATATATTATAGGTGATTCACACATGTTAATATACCTACAATCCAGATAGTGAACTCCTAAAGTCCTTCTATTATTACTACCTCTGGCTCCTTCCCTATCCTCCAGGCATCAATTGAATTTTTTTCAATAATTACTTTACTGAGCCATATTTAAATCATATGCAATAATATTCCCTCATTGAAAATAATAGAATTCAATCTTATTATATTCAGAAATAGGTGGCACCATCACCCGAGTAGTATTAGAATGTTTTTATTACTTCTCAAAGAAACAACATAACCTATAGGCAGCACTGTTCTACCCATCAAAATCCTATCAAGATATAATTAATAAATTATCTACTTTGTAATTTTGCCATGCTAGGTGTTTATATAAAGTACTCACAAATTAGTTGGTCATCTGGATTGGGCTTCTTTCACTTACCAAAATGTTCCAAATGGCCATTCAAATGGTATCAAGTATATATAATTCATATCTTTTTTACTTTTCAAAATATTGTCCTTCCTAAATATATACAACCCAAAGTTTTTCACTTTAACCAGTTTCATGTATACAACTGTTATATTAATGACATTCTGAATTTTTTGCTACAATCATCACCAAACATTTCCAAATAATGTTCACCTCAAGCATAATATTGTTATAATTAAGATTTAACTCCAAATCAGATCAGGAGTCTGTGATCTCTAATTAACTTCCTGTGTCTGTGCATTTGCTCTTCATAATCATTTAGTATAAGTGAAATCATAAAAAAATTTTACCTTTGTATTTGTCTTGATAACTCTGCAACATATTCCAAAATTCATCTGTGTTGTAGCATGCACCCAAAACTTCAAACCTTTATATAGTTGAATGATAATCCTTTGTGCATATATGGCATATTTGTGTATCCTTTCATCAGTTAATGGACATTTGGATTGGTTTCACATTTTGACTACTGCAATAAACGTTGTGTACAAATATGTTTCTATCTTGGATTTCAAAATTTGGGGATATATACAGATAAGTGGAATTTCAGTGTTATATGGTAGTGTTACATCCAATCATTTGAAGACTTGTGCATTTGTTTTCCAAAGGCATTTGATCATTCATCAACACCATCACCAGTGTGACAGGCTTTGTACTTATCCATATCCTCACAATATGTAAATAGAAGAGTTATAAAGGTGTTTCATGCAATCATGGAATGGTAGAGTCCAAAATCTGAAGGGCATGCTGTGAGGCTTGCAGATCTGGTGAAGTGTCTGGAGTAACACTACAAGATAGCCTCACTTACTGAAGAAGCAGTGAAAAAAATTCTTTCTTCTTCCTTAAAAGCTTTCAACTGATTACGTTCTCTCATTGGTGGGAGACATGCCTTAGTTGATCACATATGTAATCAGTCACAGATGCAATGAACTGACTGATGACTTAGTACACCAGAGTTCCAGTTTATCAACCGGCCACAAAATATCCTTTCAGCAATGGTCAGACCAGTGCTTCCCTGACCAGAAAACAGGACATCATCATTGGCCAAGTTGACACCAGAACCTAATCATCGTAGTTCACTCCTTTTCTAATTGGCAACTATACATATAGGATTGATTTCCAAATAGAACACAATATCAGATATATGTTTTCTGTAATGAAACTCAACTGCTTGCATATGACAGGAAAGGTACTACATCTCTCCAGAATTGGGTGCAAGCCCTAAGGTAACATTGTCTCTTAAAAATCTTATCCTATGACTTAAATTTTGTAGCATGAACAATACAAGTTATGTCATATGATTAGGAAGACAAGATATTTGTTAATGTGCAAATGCAAACACATTCATAACAGCAAAGGTAAGAAGTATTCATACACTCATAGTCCTCATTTCTGTAACTGGTCACCTTGTTGTAGATCAGATTTATCTCTGCATTCTTCTACTACACATTCCATGCTCTCTTTCCCTTCAGCAAACAATTAAGATGACCATAGTTCTTTCCAGGTAGAGTAAACTAGACTTTCATTTCTGGATTTTCTAGGCCATTGGTAGTCTTCCCTGGATTGGATTGTGGCAGTTCTCCATTGACTTTAATCATGGGGCATGGTAGTAAATAGAGAGAGCTTAGGGGATCTCCTGTATTCCAGGAAAACACTTCTTTACCTCCATTGTGCAGTTGTAGTCATATTTCCCCTTAATAGTCAGTGTCAATCACCACAGACAAAACAGTAACCCACTTTTGTGCCTATTGATTCAGTAGCATAAGAAGACCAAAGTAGCCAGTTGGCTGTCTTAACTTCCAGTTCAATGGAATCATCATTGAGTCTCCTGGTAGGAGCACTCCTTCTTTTGGAACAAACACATGTATACCAGCAGAGCTTAAGGTTTCAGGGACAGGAACAAAAATTTTCCTAATTGATCACGAAGTGTGATCACATGCTAGGGCTGATAATCTATGTTGACAGTACCATTTCCACCACTTGATTCCAAGGAGCTGTAGACCTTGGCAATGGGATAAATAGCACCATACAGTGGATACTGTTTCAGCACACACACAGCATTATGGAGAACATTGTCCAAGCCCTGTGAGCCTTCATACCCACTTGCAATCATAATTGGGAATTGAAAAGGCCATTCCACTATTCTATCAAACCAGCTGAATCTGCATTATGGGGAACATGGTAAGAATAGAGAATTCCATGAATTCTGAAACTTTATTCACTGGGTAGTCAACTCCTTGAAATGAAGCAATGTTGTGTGGAAGACCATGATTCTGGATAAGGCATTCTATATGTCCACTTAGGTAATTTTTGTAGAACTCATTGCATTCAAGGAAGGCAAGCCCATAAATAGGGTATGTGTCTATTCCAATTAGAAAAACTTGCAGCCCCTTGCATGACGGAAGTAGTCCAATGTAATCAACATGCCACCAGGTAACAGGCTGATCCCTTTGGGGAATGGTATCACACTGGTGTTTGAGTGTGGTTCTCAGCTACTGGCAGGCTGAGCGCTCAGCAGTGGCCAAAGCCAGGTCAGCCTACATTAGTAGAATTCCAGATTGGTGAGCCCATGCTTAACCACCATCCCTACCATCATGCCCACTTGATGAGCCCATTTGGCAATGAATGGCATGGCTGAGGAAAGAGAATGACTTGCATCCACAAGATGGGTCATCTTATCCACATGAGTATAAAATACTTCCTCTGCTATATTCACCATATGGGAGCATTCATACGGAACAGAAATATCTTCATGTACTTCATCCACTTCAAATGTTCTATGTACATACCTTTTCCCCAAACCTCTTTGTCACTTATTTTCCAATCAGGATCCTTCTAATTCCATGATCATCAAGCCATACCATTAACAATAGGTCATGAGGTGGTATGCAAATGCACCTCTGTCAAGTACTGCTTCCAAGAAAAATGGACAACCATGTGCATTGCTCAAAGTTCTGCCCACTGGGACGATTACTCCTCACCACTGTCTTTTGTTTTTCTTTATTGTTGATCCCACTGCTCTAGAAATCAGCATTTGTTTAGGTTGAGATCTGATGTTGGCCTGCTCTTCTTGAGAAGAAAACACTGCTATGTGCTTGTACTTGTCTAGATTCTTCCACTCAGTGTAGTTATTGTAATTCATTCCTTTATTATTGTACATCTAGCACTGTGATAGTTAGATATGTGTGTCAGTTTAGCTAGGCGATAATGCCAAGTTGTTCTGTTGCCCGTGAGTTTTAACTACGGCTTATTACATCTGTGCTTTGTAACAGGAATGCCATCCATAAAGAATGATGTTTAATAGAAATGGCTGGAGGATTAAAATGAGAAGTCAGAAGAGAGAGAATGAGCTCAGAGCCAATATAGACACTGATATTTGGAATTGCAGAGTGGAAATGCCCCAGGGAAAGCCGTTTGAAACCAGAAGTCAGGAGAGGAGGCCAGCAGATGGTGGCATATGCCTTCTCCTGTGATGGAGGAATGCAGGTAAAATCTAGCTGCCTTTCCTCCAAAGAATTGTAAATTTGTAAGTAAATAAATGCCCTTGGTAAAAGCCAGTTCATTTCCTGGGTATGTTGTTCTAGTAGTTTTAGCAAACCAAAACATATTTTGGTACCAGAGAAGTGGGGTACTGACACATTTGCAAATGCCTAACATGTTGGAATGGCTTTTTTAAATGCATAAGGGGTAGATTATGGAACAATTGTGAGGTGCTTGATAGAGAAACCATAGATACTTTGAGACTCTAACGATACTTCCATCAAGGCCTTAGACAGAAATGAAGAATGTGCCATTGCAAATTGGAAAGAAGGCAACCTTTGTGTTAAGGTGGTGGAAAATTTGGCAAAATTATCCCAGTTAATGGAGAATTTGAATATGACAATCTGAGGTACTTATATAAGGAGATTTCCAAAATAAGTGAAATGCAACCTGATTTTTCCTTGCAGCTTATGTAAAACACAAAAAAATGAGCTAAGGAATGAACTTTTTTGCATAAAGAAATCAGAATTTCTTTTTCTGATAAATTCTGGGCTTCCAGAAAGTGAGACCTTTGAATATAATGCCCCACATGAGAATTTAATCAAACATTGACCAGTTATTCATTACAGTACAAGCCAGAATTAGAGATGGAGTTACCCAGAAAGAATTTGAGGAAGGTCCTCTTGTCAGATGGCTTTGATCCCTTAAGGCTACATGCCAAGTTTTCAATTTCTTTGAAAGAACTTCTGAATCAAACTAATGCAATACTGGATCTAAAGAAACAAAGAAGAGGCAAATTATAGCAAAAATAATCTCAGAGGCCGAACCATAGAAACTAGTCTGAAATTAAGGAACCTGGGCCAGGAGTGTGACCCACCCAGCATACACATGGAGGGAAGGAGTTTACTCAAAGTCAGAGAGAGGGCTTTCTGCCTTTATGTTAGAGAGAATTCTTTGAAGAGGGTGGAGCATATTCTGTGAGAATTGGGGGGAACTTTCCTGGTATCCATTTATCTGGAGGTGTAAAGCATATGTCCCAGAGATGGCAGAGAATGCATGTTTCACTCAGATACATGTGGGGGGCAGTGTAGAGAAAAAGGTGGTCTCCCCAGTGTTCCCCAATTATGCAACCTTCATCTCAGTGTTTGTAGAGAACAGTGCTGCTGCATATGCCTTGGCTTCCTCAAGCCCCAGTAATGAATGAGTCTCAGACTTTAAAATTTAATGGGGTTTCCCTGCAGAATTCCTGAATGGTTTACATATGGTGACCCTGTTTTCCTTAAAATTTCTCCCTACAGCAATGTGATATTTTATCCTGTGTTTATTCCTCTTTGCATATTGAAAACTGATAATTTGCTCTAACTTCACTGGTCCACAGCCTGAGGAGAATTTTGCCTTAGGACAGAGAATGCTTATAATTGACATGTATGAGATATATATTACTTTTCAGTTTCTATTGTGTTTGTATTATTACTGAAATGGGTTAAGGCTTTGTGACATTATGATTAAATAAATGTATTTTGCATATGGAAAGATTTAGTGTGTTGTAGGGCAGACAAGCATAGTTTGGTGAAAAAATATGTCTGCTATTGTTTCTTATTCAGAGATGGTTTAAGGTGATGTGCATAGTTGCATATTGAGGGGTGGGCACTGTGATAGTTAGAATCAGCTGTCAAGTTGACTAAGAGATGGTGGCCACTTGTTCTGTGACTGTGGAATAAAATTATCAGCATGGGAATTTCATCTATACTTGATTACATCTGCAGTTGCCTCCCTCAGTGGGTGACATTTAATTTAATCAGCTGGAAACTTAAAATGGGAAGTCAGAAGAGAAAAGATGAGCTCAGAGCCTGCATTTGGCCAGATGTTTAGAGAAGCAGTTTGAAATCAGAAGCCAGGGAAAGCAGTTTGAAATCAGAAGCCAGGAAAGGAATCCAGTAGACATCACATTGTGTCTTCCCATTTAACAGAGTAACCTGCATGAAAGCTAAGGGCACTTCTTTTAAGAACTGTAAACTGGTCATTAAAATACATTTCCTTTTTAAAAGCCAATTCATTTCTTATATATTGCATTCCAACAGATTTAGTATACTAAAAAAAAGATCTATTGGTTTGAATATGAAACAGCATTAGAATAAATCCATTTGCCAATATTTGATTATGTTTTAATTGTTGAGTATTTTTGTTGTTTCCAACTTATATACATATCAATAACATCTGTAACTCATCTTGGTGTAGTGCTTGAGAAAAATCTTGTTCTTTCCTTACATGTACAACAAATTCAAGAGACCTGGAAAACCTGCAAATTATCTAAAAGCATTCAACACGATATAATATTTAAAGTCACAGAGCAAATAAAAATCTTACACTCTAGACAAAAAGTTGCTACAAAAATAGAGTTAAAGCCTAACTGGTGCAGTTATGACAGGATCCCAAGTACCAAATTAGGTTGTAAGAAGTTTATATAACTACAGTTAATACATTTCTAACCCCTGAGTTTGATAGAGTTCTTAGAGTAAATATCATGAGGGCTATATCTTGTCAATTTTGCAGGCCTTTATCTAGAATTATGTAGAATCCATGCAGAAACTATGCAGAACAAAATGCTCATCACTCAGTGATACTTGGAGAGAAGAGTAGCAACAATCGTAAAATTCCATCCATAACCAAATCTCTAGATTCAACACAAAAGAAAACGATCTTTAGGGGAAAGCAAACAAAACCAATAACCCATGGGCAGTGGTGAGATCCAGTTGAAAGTAGAGGACAGAGTCTTTCATGGAATGTACATGCAGAACACCTCCCCTCATTTCACTGAGGAATAACATCCATAACCTGCAGAAGGTCTCTGAAATAGTTAGTTGATGATACTACTGTAGACCAAAAGCATTTTAGGAAGAAAATCTGTAAAAATTGACACTACTCTAGGAATGGGACAAAAATCCATAGTAGGCCATGCTTTGCCTCATGAAGAGGGACAGGGGCACATGGGTGGTGTTTCCACCACTGTACATCCTGCTCAGATCACAGCGTCTCCCCAGGAATCTTGAATTCTCAGAGCCCAGTTGTCAAGGAGCCACATATGCCCCAGCTGAAGGTTGTGTTTTGAAAGTGTTCCACAGCCATAGGTGTGCTTGGGCCTGCACAGTAGGGAACAGGAATTCTCATTCCTTAAATACAAGTCACAGTTATGGGAAAACTGCCTCCCAGATCCAGATGCAGGGAGGAGGGAGTTAGAGGCAAGTGTGTCTGCCCAGGAAGCACAGGGTAGACCTGCCCTCCCTGTGAGGACCTCAGGGTAGATCTGCCTTCAGAAGCCTGTGGCTGTGCAGGGACATAAACAGTGTGTCAAGTTCCTTCAGGTGACATTACCTGCTTCAAAGAAAACTATCACAGAGACTTTAATAGTATAATTATAGAAAATAATTTGATGGTTTAGGAAAATAAGTGACCCATTTTTTATTGGAATAGATAGAGAAATTAGAAGTTATTTATCAAATATAAATGGTATCAGGGATGTTATGTAGCTTACAATGATAAATTGCAGCCATGTTATCTTAAGAACCTCGTATTTTTAGATTATAAATTAAATAATGTATAAAGAAAGGCAGTGTGTGTGAGTGTGAGACAGTGATGCTATTTTATGTAATGGACTCATGTAAGGGTTTCAATATAAGTGCAGGGACCTGGACTTTGCTGCCACATGACAGGGAGGGATCAAATGGAGTCACTGGAAAGCTGCTCCTTGGGAGGGCCAGGCTTTCCTTTCATCCTCATTCCCCTGAGGATACGGGACTGTTATGATGGTGGCTCGGGGATTATTGGCCTGCACAATTTCAGAAATGTGAGTTAAGCTGACAGGAACCACTTCACAGGAAGGAGATATGTAAGTTTTGTCCACCTGTTCAGGCACATTCAGAAGATGGGTGAATTCCCAAAATTTACATAAAATTTTAGTTAAAGTGTATGTATGTATTAAAACATGCATTTGGTAGCAAAGAAAAAAATGTCTGAGTCTGAGTGTTATATGAATGATAGCACTGCTTATAAAAGATGCAATGGGTGTTGTGGGAGTTACTTATTGTGAAGCAAGAAGAGGGAAACACTGGCAAAGCTGCGATGGTCCCTGCACGCCCTCTGCTGGTCACGAACACCTCCTGCAGCCCAGCCTCCTGTTTCCTGCAGGGGAGGTTTGTGTCTGGGCTCACACTGACTTCCTCTCACTGTGCCTCTCGCACAGTAATAGGTGCCCGTGTCCTCGGTGCTCAGGCTGTTTAGCTTCAAATAAACTTCATTCTTGGAGGTGCCCCTGGAGATGCTGAGTCGGGGCTGAACAGCTGGGTTCTTGTATGTATTTCCATTATAACCCATGGTACCAACCCACTCCAGTCCTTTTCCTGGAGCCTGGTGGATCCAGTCAAAGTTATTGCTAGTTAAAGAGAGTCCAGAAATAGTGCAGGTGAGGGACAGGGCCTGCGATGGCTTCACCAGTCCAGGTCCCGATTCTTGCAACTGTGTCTCAGACAGGACACCTGGGAACAAGGAGAAACACAGTGAGTCATGTTCTCATTTCCATCACTCCATTACCTTCATATCTGAGTCCCTGAGACACTCATATCTGGGAGCTGCCACCAGAAAGAAGAAGAACCACGAGGGTTGCATATTCGTGTTGATGAATTCTG
>PVIY010009542.1:0-72204 GCA_004026745.1 Myrmecophaga tridactyla
TGCCTTGGACAGGAGCTAACGAGCATGGGACTGAAGACCATTTATTCATGTGAGGAAATACATTATATCACAAGGTGAAAAATGCTGGGAACAAAAATGAATCTATAATGTTTTGTGTTTGTGTTTGTGTGTCTGTGTGTGTGAGTGTGCACAGAGAAAAAAGGTTGAAAACAAAGAAGCTAAAAGCATAATGCATTATCTTAGCAAGGTAGGATTGCCAGTGGCTTTGGGTTTGTATTTTCTTTATAAATTTCTACATTTTTTTAGTTTTTGTTTAAAGCATGTCTTCCTTTTATAATAGGAAACCAAAGAAATGTACTTTAAAATAACCATAAAAGCATGGAAAAGAGAAAACTAAAACAAACATGGAGTCATTTGGAGCTCAGCTTAAATCCCCTACTGTCCCCTTGAGGTGGTGCCCTTTGACAAAATATTTAACTTCCCTGGGCCGCTACCTCCTCCCCCTAAATTGCTTAAATAATACTGTGCTTAGGACACAGAAGGCAGACCTAAAGTGGTTTCAATAGGGATTATTGTTTTCAAAACAGAGGTGGTTAGCTGTGAGCAGAATAATGGCAAAAATGGGGATACTAAAAAGAGATTTGGTTTCCCCTGTTGAGACTGAGGGTCTGGAGAGGAATTATGGCAGCCTGGGGGGACCAAGGAAATAATACAGTAGAGAGACAACTGACACTGGCCATTCAAACACTCAGTGGTAGCTCCAAGCCAAGCATTAGGAGAGGAGGACACTAGAGACCTTTGGGACTCCAGCAGCAAGATGCCAGCCCCATCAGTAGCCATAAGTACTTTGGCTGATTATGCTCAAGAATCTGGGACATGATCTTCAAACAGCAGACAGCAGAGATGTTCTTTCTGAGACACTGTGAAAGTGCTTATAATGGGGAACCAGGCTGGGGTGGTGGGGAGAGGGGATGCAGGTGAGTGGATTTGTCTGCATGCTGGTGAGAACCATGGCCAAGTAAAATGGCTGGGTCTCCACAGCAATGGCACAAGGGACACAGGGGGACAGTGGGATGGGACTGGGAATGGGTCCAAAGGCTGCTGGGACATTGCTAATTATGAGAAAAAAGTGGCAGCATCTACAGCCACACAGACATGCCTGCCAAAAGGCACAGACCTGGCTCCACCTGGCCATGTAAATCTTGCCCCAATGCACTCAAGTTCATTTTAGCAAGAGCTCCCAAATGGGCAAATAATTTCTTCTCCTTAATAGATTATTACCCTTAAAAAAAATAAGAAGGGAACCAGCCAGAGTTTGTCAAGAAATTAAGAAAAAGCAGCAATGAGAGTCTCATGGGTACATAATAAGTCAATGATTTGCTCCTTCCCAAAGGCAAACTTGGATGCCAGGCTTCTTCCCACCATGAGGCCTGCTAACCAGGGCCTCGGCTTCTGGGAAGAGGCACTTTTTCTTGCCACCAGTGAACAGCAGCCATTCCCTCTCTAGCAAAGCTACAAAACAACACATCCTCGTCCACCTCCCAGCCCAGGATCCAGGCCCACAGACACCATGTGCCATCACCAGGCTCCTGTGCCACCAGGCTCCTGGCAGGTTGTCAATGGCAATGAAATAATATTGGTCTAAAATTTTTCTTACCTAAAAATCAACTTGGGGATATTTCTAGCTTATTGCTCTTGTGCCCTTCTGTATTTAACATGAACATCTTGTGTGAGGAAACCCTGCCTGGTTTAGTATTGCTTCCAGCATAGGATTTTGCAAACAGGGGAAGCGAAATCAATAAAGAAATCTATCTGTAGATCTACAGTGAGGCCACAGCGTGAAGTCGATGTGTGTGCAGACTGGGGGGTGCATTTTTATGGTCCTTATTTCTAACAGCACAAAGCAAAATGACCAATGCTTAAAAATTCCCTATAAGACAGAACTATTCTGAGAGATAGCAGGAATTACTCCTTCTCCCTTTGCCAGGGAGTGGGATGTTGCCCAAAAAAGTTGCTCTCCAGGTTGTGGAAGGGATTCCATTCTCCTTCATGGAAAGCAAGAAACCCTCTGTAGGAGACATTGGAAATGCTTTCTTGCTGTCCAGCCCCCTGTAGCTATCTCTACTATGTTCTGGGCACTTTTGAGACAGAGATTGGAAGCAGAAGACTTACACCCCTTTGCAACCGAAGTTGGCATTGGATCCAGGCTCCACTGTTTACATTTACCTATCTAAGACTTCAATTCAGAAACAAGAAGATTTAAAACAGGGACTTTGGGGAAATTCCACCCTGCTGGTAAGGGCAGCAGCAGAAATGTCTGGCTTCAAGGACAGCAGTAATTGTAGGGTCGTGTCTGTGCTGCAGAAGTGGCATTTGTAAAGTGAGCAGTTGAAAGTAGGGTCAGAGCTGGAGCAACAGGGACATTTCCCTCATTTGTGGTCTTGAATTTCATCACTGGAAGTTTAGCCTAGGCCTGGCTCTTCAGCCCTCTCAATACTTCCACAAGCTACCCAATACCCTTTAAAATATTTTTTCTCTGGTGTGTTCCTGACTGGGACCCTCTAGGATAATGTAATGAATTCCTTTTGAATACTGCAGAGTGGCTAAGGGGCCAGAGGATGGAGTTGGGGGAAGGGTGGCTGATTTGAAGAGTTGTTGGGGCAGGGGACTTGCATCGAAGTTCCACTTCTGTCTCTGGGGTGAGAGAGGTGCAGGGAATGTGCAGTGGTGGTTTGCAGTGGGGAGCTGAGTGGGCTGGGTCCAGGTGAGGTGCCTTGAGTGTGGGCGAGACTGAACAGAGCAAGCAAGGAAGGAATGCTGGTCGGCGTGGGACCTGGGGCCAAAAGGGGATACTGTTTGCATAGGCTGGGAATCAACCTGTACCACTGAACCACCTATATGCCCCAATATCCTTTTAATGATCTCCTTTCCTACTCCATCAGCCGGAGTCAAATGGAACCTTGAATGATAGATAGTCTAATATAAATGTATCTCAGCTATCGCTTCTTGAGATCCTAACAGCTTTCATTTGTTCAGTGCATGCAGTGGTTCCAGGGACTGTGCTAGAGGCTTTACATGCATCGAATCATTGACTTCTCACACCACTATGATGTAGGTACACTTCTTATCTACATTTATAGTTGGGAAAACCCTGAAATATCAAAGCATGGGAGGATTTGTCCAAGGTCTTTCAGGAGGGTAATTAAATACTGTGATAGTAGATAAGTCCTTGAAGCTAAGCATGGATTACAAGATAGACTGCGGCAGTCAACAAGAAAGCTTTTTGTTCTGCTATCCATTGGGGGATGGGCAGATCTAGCAGGTCACCTTGTCTTCACAACATTCTCTTCTCTGAGGTAAAAACCAGTAACACCTTCTTAAGTTCATAGATGGGGAAATACAGACACAGAGATTCTTCATTGTTCAAGAAGGATTTTTTTCCCAGGACAATGGAAGACATTGTCAGCAATGGTATGTACTGTTCACCCCACAAGTGTGTTGGTCTCTGAACTAAAGGGATTGGTGCTGGGTAGACAGTCATGCACAGCAAAAGAAGCTGAAGCCTGCATTTGACCAAAAGCTTCAGTGTACAGGCCTGCATTGCAAATACATTTTAGTACAGATAATTTATTTTCCATTCATTTCAAGAACTTATTTGATTTACACAATCCCAAGGCCAATAAATCTTGGCATTAAGGCTTGTTTGATGTGTAATGCAGACAATCTAATTAAGGAGAGGGCATTTTATCAGCTCCTCTAAATTTTCTTTTCTCTACTCTATGATTTTTTTATACTGAGTTGATCTTTACTTTGTTCATAAATCCTTCATTCCCACTTGTCATGGCTGCATTAAGTGGGTAACGAAGACTTGGATATAGAAGTCTGCCTCTCATTTATCCTAAGTAGCATAATTAATAAAGCAGCAGGAAAAAAAAAAAAGCTCCCTGTGCTTGAACTTCTTTAGCTCACCCAAAGCTATCCAAAATACATTTTGCCTGTGTCATCCAGAACTGTGGCTCAGTTTTACAACATAGGAGACTATGCCCAATCCCTGCCCAACCCATTCCTTGACCAGGCTTGGATTAGAGTGGCCAGGAACCCATTTCCCATTCATTCTATTTCCACTCACTTTTTGAGCTCCTTCTGTAAGGTAGGCTCAGGGATATAAAAGAACAAAAAGATCACAATCAAGTGAGCCAAACCCCACTGTTTGGCAAATGTCCAGTGAAAGAAAACTATCTTAGTTTGCTAAGTATAAAGGTCAAGAGGAGGCTAGAAAGATCATCTGCTCTATCCTTTTGTCTGTGGAAGGGTGACCCTCCCAACCCAGCCTGCTATTAATCAAGCGGTGTCAAATTTCAGTGATATCTTTGACTTGTAGACTTTATGTATGTGTCATGAAGTTGGTCTAACTAAAGATCTAAGAGAGCCTCCAGCAGCACACTATAAATGGGCTACTGAATAGAAAGTTAAAAATCCCAGGTTCACGCTCCAAATTAGCCACTTTCCCTTTCTGAGCTCAGATTTCTTGTCTATAGAATTAGGAGGTTTGGACTGGGCTTCTCAAACTCTCTCACATTCCTAGGACTGTGTTACTGACAAAGCAGCAGATGTTTTAGCATTAGAGAAGGGAGGTTAAGAGTGAAGTTTTACCACTTGCAAGCAGGGTGATCTGCAGCAAACTATTGATCTGAGCCTTGGCTTTTTTTTTTTTTAAACAGGGATGATGATAGCAGCTCTTCCAAAAAATGTTGTGAGGATTAGTAAGGTCTGTGCATTGCCTGGCAAACAGCTGTCACTTCATATACATGAGCTACTAATGGTGCTTACTTATTGACTCCCACTCTGTACCAGCTGTTACATAAATTATTTTACCTAATCCTCCCCATAATCTGATGAGGCAGGTAAAGGTACCCTCATTTCAAGGATGAGCCTTCTGAGACAAGCCTCTGTGGGCATGATTTCAGCAGGAAGCAGGCAGGCTCCTGGAGTTGAAATGACACAAATAAGTTGGCACAAGCCAATTCAAGTAGTTAGAACATATGTTCTCTAATGATATCTTGTAAGGATGGTTTTAAACTGCCTATTCTAAAACTAAATCATTTCTCTAGAGCAGGAGTCCAAAAATTCCTGAATTACAACATTGAAGACTCAAATTTCAAGGAAGCTGTAAGCTTAACTATCTCAGCTAGGAAATGAAAAAGGACCCTGAGCTCAAGCCCAGAGGAGCCTTCGATCTGCACCCCCATATAAGAAAGTAGACTGTAACAGCTGGAGGTGAGTGAGTTGGAGGAAAAGGGAAGCAAGGAGTGACGTGAGGAAGAACTTAAGTACCAGGAGTAAGTAGAGATTTTAGGGGGTTGGAAAGCCTGCGGAAACACTCCCAGTTTCACCAAAATGGCACCAGTCTTAGCGTAAACTGGCACCATCATTCAAAGAGCAATCTGTAAATATTGTTCAAAAGCCTGAAATATGTCATCTTTTGAACCAGTAATCCCATTTCTAGTAACTGATCATAAGGGAATTTTTAAGATGCATAAATATTTAGCTACACGGATGTTTACCTAGTATTTGTAATAGCCAAAAAAAGAAAAGAAAAGATTGCTATAAGCAACCTAACAACATACTACATTAAATGAATGCTAGTTAATATGAAAAGACATCTATTCTAAAATCTATGAAAAAGGCCAGCTACAGAAGTTTATGTTTGGTGAGTATGTTCATTTTGCTTTAGAAAACAAAAACAGTTCAAGTATACATGTGCAAAGACAAGTCCGAAAGGACCTTCTCCACGAGATTAATAGTCATCTCTGGAAATGGGGTTATGGGTGATTTCCTTTCGTTATTTTTACACCTGCTTTTGTATTTTTAAGAGTTATTTTTAAATAACCCTGCCCAGTCTTCTTTATCAGTTAGCATTCAAATGCTGCTTTCTTTCCCAAAACTTTCCTAAACTCTCTTACCCCATCATTTAAGCACCAATGTCTTTGCCTCTGACACTTTACCAATTCAGTACCCAGGTGGGGTTTAACTTTACTCCATCTTTCACGTTAGTCCTTTGTGTGTATGTCTTTCCCCCTACAAGCTGGTGGGCCCGTCATAGCATTTCTGTGTCTCTTCTCCATACCTGCCCCCACCACCTCTGATCAGAATCCAAAGGTTAAAAATCACCAATACTCAGACGTGGCCTCTTTCTAAGCCCAACTCTGCAAGTGAAATCATTGTTCTCCCCCCTACGTGACATCCAGGAGTGAAAGTCTCCCTGGTGGCATGGGAGATGACTCCCAGGGATGAGTCCGGCCCTGGCACTGTGGGATCAACAATTCCATCCTGAACAAAAGAGGGAAAATATGTGTAACTAATAAAGTATCAGTGGCTGAGAGAGTTCAAATAGAGTCAAGAAACTACTCTGGAGGTTGCTCTTATGCAAGCTTCAGTTAGACATTAGCTACCTATCTTAACAGCCAAACCCCATCCAAAAAAATTCCAGCCAATCCTAAAGAACACCTAGGGTAACATATAACATTCTCCAAAGTTTCCATGCAGAAGGGTAATTTTCCAGAAACCTACAACTTTCAGATGGGTCCCTGGACCAGGTAAGTCCTGAAACCTAGAGGTCCCAGCCTTTCCAGAACATCAGCTAGTTCCATCTCCCTACCCCACACCACTGATAGCCCCTTCCAACATGAAAAAGTTAGAATGAGCATAGTCCAAATACCCCTAAAGAGTGGAACAGAAAGATCAAAGGTGATGGTGGAATTAGACACAGAAGGCAGGGTTTAATAAGCAAATATGATTGCTGAGTCATTAAAATTATTTCTTTTAGTCTCCAGTATCTTAGAGCAGCTAGAAGTAAACACCTAAAATCGTGGAATTGCAACCAACGTCAAACTCTGAAATCTGTTCAACAGCTAATTACTGTGCTTTGAAATTTATTGCTTTTGTGTATATATGTTATTTTTCACAAAAAAAAAGTCAATTGTGATGATAAAATATTCATTCCTTCTAGCCTTCTATGTTCTGGAGCAGCTAGAGGGAAAAAATCTGAGAGGATGGTATGGCAGGACATGACAAACTCTGGGATCTGTCCTCTACTGGTTGAAAACTATTGCTTTTTTCTTTCTTTGCTTTGTATGTATGTTATATTAGAAAATGAAAAAAGTTAAAAAAAAAAATCACTGAGACAAAGTGACAGGCCAGGGACTGAAGATAAGGAGGCCTGGTTGTCAACCCTGTCCCGGGTGGGCAGTCACTGGGGAGGCACTAAGGGTATCATAGAATGGACTGAAATCCACCGGTTACAAGCGCAGAAGTTGTGTCAATCAATTTTTATATGATCAACTTCGATCCTTCGGAGCTGCGGTCCCAGCCCATGTACCTCTCCTGTCACAGGACAGAGGAGCGCCTAAGGTCTGTGGGGGAGAAGTACGCATGGCGCTGAGTGATCGCGGGCGGCCAGCGGAATGGAGGAGACATTGGAGCCGCACTTGAGGACACGTGAGAAGCGCAGGCCTCTTCTGCTTGTCCTGACGTCGCGGTGTTGAGGCTGAAGCGGAACAAAGGGCATGTGACTGTGGGGCCTGCTCTGGGGCCGCAGGGTGGGGCCGTGACCCAGGAGTAAACTCTCTGCGGGGCACCTTGCACACTCCCTCCCTGAGCGAGGTTCTGGGGTTCAGATGTGAGGAATGCAGCTACGGTGTCATATTTTCAGGAGTTTTAGGAAATGGGTTGAGTTTTGGAAAGGGTGTACAGGTGTGCGAAGTGGAATCCTGCAGTGTAAGCATAAGCAGACACACATGTCTCCTTCCATGCCTAACCAGTTACCTGGTGCTTAAGGAGATGAGCCCTCCCTTAATTTTTTCGAATGAATGGTACCTTTGTGAGATTCAAAATTGGAAAAGTATAGGAAGGCGTACAGGGAAATATACCTCCCTTCCACCACTATACTCCAGCCTCCCAATTCCCTTCCAGGAAAACTCGTGTTACTTAGAATTTTTCAAGAGTTGCTCTAAGTCAGTTAGTACATTAAAGCTTGCATTTTCAACAAGGAGAAATAACCCAGAGTATTACAATGTTTGTGACCCTCCAAAGCTAAATTATATGTGACAGTCTTTTTGTTGTTGTTAGTGAGAATTAATTTAATTATTTAAGTTAATTGGTTTTAATTTAATTTTTCTGGAGGCATGGAGGAACAATAATGGAAAAAAAAACAGTTGAGAAACACTGATTTAAAGCACTTACAAAGCCTGGCATGGAGAAAGCCATTATGTGTTATGGTAATTTAAGCTCATGTTCTCACATGGCATCCTTCATCCCTCCTCTGTTTCTGGAACTAGAATGAAGAATCCATCAATTGTTGGCGTCCTGTGCACAGATTCACAAGGAATTAATCCAGGCTGTAAGTATCTTACACCAGACTTTTGGTGTGTTACAAATATCTGATGTTGACTTGAAGCCTAGTGTATTAGTGCTATTCTCTAGCTTTTATTTCCTATTGTCCTTCCAGTTTGAATTGGTATTTAAGAAAGTAGGACATTCCCTGCAGTTCTAACATAAAAGATTCGGCTTACTACTAAAATGGTGTTTGAATCATTTTATATTGAGTCTAAAAGGGACTTCAAGTAATGAGAGTAGTATATTGGATGTATGCCATATGCTAGGATTATGTTAGCCTTTATATTTATTTTCTCTAGTTTTTACAATAACATTGACAGATGAGTGGTCCTATTTTTTTAGTCTAACATACACTTAATAAGTGAGTAAGCGGTAAAATGTACTCTGTTTTAAGTGTACAGCAGATTCAGAGCAAGACACATCTGGGTTCAACCTCATCCTCTTCCATTTGTTAGATGTGTGAACTTGGACCAAAACAATCCTTCTGGGCCTCAGTTTCCTCAGAGTTGTTTAATAATTATACTAATAATAGAATTATATTTATTGAACTCTTGCTATATGCCAGGCAGCATTGTTAGTGCTTTACATATATTAATTCATTTTGTCTTCATAAAATCCTGTGAGGAAGATAAACTTTTTCCTAGTTCCCTTGAGGTAAATAAGTCAAATAGCTTGCCCAAGTTCATATAGCTAGGAAATGATTGAGCTAGGACTTGAATCTTGCTCCAAAACCTCTTAATCACAACACTATAAAATTATATCATATGTGTAAAACACTCAGCACAGAATCTAGATATGATGCTCATTAAACAGTCACAATTACACATGAGGATATAAATCCAGAAAGAAAAATAACCAGAGCATTTAGTTTATGTGAGAACTAGTAAATCTGGGTCTCCTTATTTCTAACACAAGACTTTTTAAAGCTAAATTTTTGCTGCAAGGGTAACTGAAATGGGCAATACGTGTAACAGTAATGTTCTTCACAGATTAGTCAGTTAGAAGAGAAAAGGCAGATTTTTCTAAAGTGCTTGCCAGGCTCACTAATGGAAAGGCTGGAATTGAAGTGTGGAAATTTGAAACTAACTTTCAAGAAACCTTTAAGGCCCTAAAAGTCTGTACTGTGGCCAGTTAATAGTAAGCAGTAATAGTAAATCCCTGAATGGTGCCATAGTGGCACATCTATTGTGTGACTTAGTTGCAAACACAGTTAGGCATATGTTACCTCTGTATATGGAAATAAATTTTTAAATAAACTTAGTAATTACATCTTGTCCTGGGAACTCTAAATTAGTTACCCTACAGGCTAAGACAAACATTAATAAAAAGGCAGTTCGTATGACATTTGAAAACAGCCAACTTATTCTTGCCAAATTGATTGTTCACTTGATATTCATATGTGCTGTCAAGGTGGTCTTATGGTTGAACTCCCGAGTAAAGACTTATATCCTTTGAGGTTGAGCTCAGTAAGAGGAAATCAGATTTCCCAGGAGAAATTAATTAGTATCAATAAGTCTTTTGCCCTTATTGACTACTTTTTTGTCAATCTCACCTCTGAATTTTTTGTTGGTCTCAGTAAGTTTCCTAAAAAATGAATTTCTTTTAGATTGCTTTGAATTACAGCTTCTTTATATCATTGGAAGGTATTTCAAGATGGCAATGGGAATGACTTTGAAGATTGAGTGTTGTCCTCAAGTTGTTTATTTAAGAACTGTTGTCTTTCTTTCTCACAGATGTAACCAGCTGATTATCAGGGCTAAAGCATTTCCAGTACCTAGCATAAGAGAAAGTGAACTGAATCTTATTTTTGTGAATAATTCAATGATAGCTCCTACTACAACTCCATACTCATTTTGGGGCAGTCAGATGACATGATATCATCTCTATCTCTCAGGCCATGGGACTTTGTCAGATGAGCATGGTGGAGTGATATCAGTTCTAGCCCAGCAAGCAGCTAACCTAACTTCTGACCCCACTGATACTCCTGTGGTATGTCTAGAATCAGATAATGGGTGAGTAGATGAAGGTGGGCCTTCATTCCAATCCAGTATGTCTGAACTTGGACACTGAAAGAAAAGTCACAGGTAGAAGCCAGAAGCTAGAAATCAGCAGAACTCAGAAGAGAAAGGAGAAGACTCCACCATTTACATTGCCATGTGATGGCAAAACCAAGGAACTACAGAACCACGAAGATTGGTGGCCAGCTAGAAGATACCATTCCTGGAAGGAAGCAAGTCTTCCAGCCCCTGAAACCACAAGCTATTTTCATTCCTGTTGTTAAGCCAACTCATTGTATGGTGTTTGTTGCACAGCCATGAAACTAATACAGAATCTGCCCTGTGTTCATCCTTAATTCTTTATTTAACATTCTAGTAATGACCTGCATAGTGTATTTTCTTTAAGAAATTTGATGGAGGGTTTTCTCCCCCACGTGGACCACAGTAACAGATAGATTGATCTCTCAAGCTAATGTGCTTTCAGGCCACAGTGACATTTAAATAAAGCATAAAACTTGTCATGAACTATCAGTCTATAAAGAAAGAGAAAGTATTAATAGAACAGAGGAAAGTAATCAAAGAGCAAAACTTATGTAGTGATGGAATATACTAAACATATTCCAAGTTAGGATACTCAGAATAATAAGTAAAAAAAGCAGAATATAAAAATTATGTTTTTTTCATAAAATTCAAAAAAAATTGATCAGTCTTATTAAAAAAATGTATATATAGCATACATGTTAAAAGAGCCAGGAAAATATTAATAGTGATTGTCTGAGTGGTAGGAGTATGGAATTTCTTTTTTTTTTAACAGATTTATATTTAATATAGTACTTATCACCAAGGGAATGTTATTCCATTAATCAATATAAAGATTTTTTTACATTAATTTTTTTCTCCATTTCAATGTTCAGTATAAAATTTTATTTAAACATTAAATCTTTTTCTTCATTTCAATATCAGATACATTGAATACATTTTTCTGAAAATTTTTTCCCCAAAAGGAAATAGTTACAATTTTTTACTTAATTTAATATCTAAGTTCTAGTTTGCTAGCTGTCAGAATGCAACACACCAGAGACAGATTGGCTTTTAATAAAAGGGGATTTATTTCATTAGTTCTCCAGAAGAAAGGCAGCTAACTTTCAACTGAGGTTCTTTCTTATGTGGGAAGGCACAGGGTGATCTCTCCTGGCCTTCTCTCCAGGCCTCTGGGTTCCTACAACTTTCCCCGGGGATGTTTTCTTTCTGCATCTCCAAAAGCCTGGGCTGAGCTGTGAGTGCTGAGATGAGGTATGCTGAGCTGCTTGGTCTGTACTACTTTGAGCTCTCTCATTTAAGCACCAGCCAATTAAATCAAACGTCATTCATTACAGCAGGCATGCCTCCTAGCCAACTGCAGATGTAATGAACAACAGATGAGGTTCACGTACCATTGGCTCATGTTCACAGCAACAGAACTAGGTGCCTTCACCTGGCCAAGTTGACACCTGAACCTAACTACCACATAAGTACACCATTAATTTGGGAGATGAGAAAACAGAAATCTAAAATATGAACAAAAGACTCCTCAACAGTTCAGGAGGAATGACTATAAATGAACAATTGTGGTTTCCTAAGATTCTGGTCAAAAGCTTCCTATTTAATGAGCTTCAGAACTTTTAAAATTATGAATTATTTATGCAAGCTTCAACCATTTATTTCTTTGAATTCCTTTAAGACCAGCATCTAAAAGTTACAGGCTTTTCTCCCCCTGCTTATACTTTGCTGTGAAGAAAACATTTTTCCATAGTTAACATACATCAGTTTGTTCCTATTTGTAGAGAAACCTCTAGGAATGTGAAATAAACTCATTTACTGTCTGTTTCTTGAGAACTTTCAGACACCAAAGTCCAACTATAAATCTCCATAGCACGAAGGTTTTCAGGATGCGGTTTGGGAGGCCCTTCAAGGTTGCGCCTGTCTGTTGTTCTTTTGTGCATATACCACCCTCCCCCCCCCAATAAGCACAAATTCTGTTAATGCTGAGAACCACACCTAACAAGAGTGAGCAATTCTATCTCCCACCCTCCCACAGCACTGAAAGCAGTATAATGAGGGCCATCAGCCGTTTGTGTTGAAACTGAGGTCATGATTCTAGGATCTTGAGGTGGTTCGATCTCCTTGAAGGCTGAAGATTCCAAAGAAACTGTGTGTGTGTGTTTCTGCGTGTGCATATACATGATCCCATCTGACTTGAAATACTCCCTTGGAACTCTGGATGCCAAGTCTAGGAAGTTTTACATAAAACCCCTTTCCAGGAAGTAGGCATTACAGGAATACATTTCATTTTTGTATTTTATACTTTTTTGTAGTTCTCAAGTGTTTTACTGTGTTCCTGTATTGCCTTTATGAGTAGAAAAAAAAGGTACCATTTTTTAATTGTGTCCTAACCCAAACAGTATTTTTAATGGTACAGTTTAACGTATAGTCAGTGTATAGTTTAATCGTACACTGACTCCCACTTCTGACATTTTACTAAGTATCTTCTACTTTGCCTTTCAGGAACTTAATGACCCAGAAACACGGTGGCATCACTGTGGCAGTGCACGAAATGGCCTCTTGATGCCTCATATCAATTCTCCAGCCTTTCATAGGGACTCAGTTCTCCCTATGTTAGCTATCTTACAGAGCTACTAAACCTCCAGTAGTTAGGTCATCATGTAATGTGTATTGGGCATTTTTCTATTTATTTTAGAGTAAGCTGCTTTTTGACACTGTATGGATTGACCTATCAAAATATTGATAAGAAAATATCTTGTTTTGAAACAGCAGATCCAGTTTGTACATACAATTTTGTTATGTTCAGTAAATCTGGTTGGAGGAAACGTTGGATCTTTTCTAGATTCTTTAAACTCTATCAAATGTTCTTTTTTTTTTCAGTTATCAAACTGCAATTTTTAAAAAGTGGTTCATGTTCTAAATTATTAGCTTTTCTTTCAGAAGGTTAGCAAAATACCTCTATTCTTACAGGAATGTCCATGAACGTTTAAAACAAATCAACCATACTCATATCCCATAATAATATAGGCGTGTCTGTCCAGAAAAATATCTTTTACCATTTGAGAACATAAATCAATATTATCTTCTCTTCAAGCTGTATAATTCTCAATGAAATTGTGCACAGGCAGGCAAGCGAGTCTTTTTGATGAATTTGAATGCAGCTCCTGTTCTTTGGCAATTTGACTTTGTACAGTAAATCCTCAGTATATTTTCATTCAAAAATCACAAGCATCTCCAAAATATAACGTGCTATGTGAAGCTGCAAAGATTTTGAATAAGACATGGCTCCAGCCCTTGAACTTGTACTAGTTAGAGGGGTATGCATGCAGGTTGTCTTACCACACTTAACATCTGACATATAGTATATATTTTATTTCATATACATATGACAAAATCCCATTTTAACAAGGCTCCCTGGCCTGCAAGATTTGTTATATTACAATGGAATTTCATTAGGGGAAACTCTTACCATTTAGGTTAGAAAAGCCAGGAAGGAAAGAGCAGATATACAGTTACATGGGGCATAACCTAGTGGGAGGTAGGTTATGAAAAGGACATCTGCTATGCACCATTTCCTCTCTCTCTTTCCAAATATCAAGAAGAAAGAAGAACTTTCCTGAGCTCAGTATAGCTGCTCCCACACCAGAGAATCCATTCACTTAGAAACTCATTCTCTAAGTCTTAGCATTTGGCAGGCTGGGCTGGGCTGGGTGGAAGATGGGAGACAGTACCTTCCTTCCTTCTTATATTGCTCTGAAGCATAAGCACTTGAGTAAAATCCAGAAGGTCCCTACTCCAGATAGCTAAGCACCTAGGTTTCCTTGTTCCCATGTCCCTCCTCCTTTTCCTAGCAAGAAACCTACAAGGTGGGCATGCTACCAACAAATTCAATTCATTGGTGAGTCTGTCATTTTTCTTAATCCCCTCCATCCTCTCTGCCCTTTGAGGGACCTGCCACAGCACTTGCTGAGAGTAATTGCCCAGTTATATGACCGTGGCAGAGAGAGGGGGCTGTGGAGTGGGATAAGGATGTCTACTGGGAAGTTCTGGCTTTGGTTGCTGATACTGACTTAATCCAATGCTTTTCCGCATAGGACCCAACCCAGCAGCCCAATGTCCCCAGAGCCAATTCCCCCCACTCCCCGTCCTCCCTGGAAGTGCACAGTCACACATCAGACACTCAGAATGGTGTTTCATGTCTGTGTTTCCAAGGAGTTCATGTAGAATTTCAACATACTGTCTCCTTGCCCCATTGCCCTTGGAGCCCCTCATGTGACTCTCCTTCCCTTTGGCTCCTGGTGCCTTGAATGGAGTGCAGCTCTTTGCACTAGGCCACAGGAAAGGGCCAGCTTAAATTCTCCATATCTTCCATTTGGAATCAAAGTTTCTATTCCATCAACCAGCCATTTGATAGATTTAAACTTCCTACTAGGTCTGCTTTCCCTCAGCTGAAGTCTAGTGTTCCAACCTGCTCGTCAGTCTTTATTAGTAAAGGAAGAGTGTTGGACCAGAGTCAAAACCCTGGGTTCAAGCTCTAGTTCTGCCTCTTACTAACTGTAAGGTCTTGAGCAGGTCTCTGCGATTTGGTATCCTCATTTGTAAAAGGAGGGTGGTAACATTCATTTGGAGGATGAGATAAATAATGGAAAAGTGCTTCTCTAGACTATAAAATGCAGTAAGAATGTAAGGTTCTTTTTTCTCCTTTCAAAAGGAGACCCAGAGCTGACCTGGAAAAGGTTGAGGGCTTTGGTGGGTAGCATCTGGCTCAGGAAGGGAAAGCAGTGATGGGAAGATGCCCCCTCTGAGGACTGAGCCATCCTCATCATCATGTGAAGTGGCTGGATCCTGGTAGAGTTTCTCAAAGTGGTCCAATTCCTTGGGAGCTTATAAACTGCAGGATCCAAGTCATGTCCAAGTGTGAATTGTACTCTAGGTATAGGTCCTGCAAGCCTGCATTTTAGCAAGCTGGTTGGAACTTACAACTCTCCCATGTTATCCTTCAGATTTATCTGTTCTGGGGACATGGGTTTATGTGAGCTCATCCTAAAATATGCATGTGTCATGCTGTTCAGTAAGCTGTGTGTGTCAGAAGTGTTCTCGCTGAGTGAGCCTGGGCCTGTCCATATGCTAATGGTATATAGCTTTGCATGTCTATGGGATAGGACGCTACTGGAAAGTTCTGGTTTTGCAGTTGCCTGTCAGCGCTGAGTGTTGGAGTGGATGCACCAGCCCCTGAGTAAAAGGAAGTGAGAAAAGTGGAAGTAACCACTCAAGCCTTGACTAAGTGTCTCAAAGGCTGCTGACCTCTGTGGGGTTGGCTTCAAGTCTGCAGATGAGGGGGCTCAAGTCCTCCCCGCTTGGAATGAAGACTTTTTCTTCAAGACCAAACCTGAAGTGGTCAAATATTGGTTCAGTGATGTCAGCAGGGATCCAGAGTCTTTTCATCTCTCTGCTTTGTCATCCTCAGTGTTGACTTTTTCTTAAGGCTGGATCTTCCCCATAGTAACACGGCAATTAGGGCTACAATTAGGCTTCCTTGTTTCGTCCATCTGGAGGAAAAAAACCGCTCTCCAAGAAAGCATGGACTACAGATCCTTCCCAGGAGACTGATCTCCTGGCTTAGTTTACATGAGTGGATCAACAGGAGTTATCAGAATAGGGTCAGGTTGTCTCCCATAGTCCATGGCAGCTTTCCATGGACTCAGTAGAACTATTCAATGGCAGAGTTGAATAGTTCCAACAGAGACCATATGGTCCTCAAAGTTTAAAATATTTACTACTAGGCCCTTTACAGAAAAAGTTTGTTGCTTTCTGGATTGCAGGGTCGCAAACAGCATTAAAAATGGAAACAGACTACACGAGAATAGAAAACATCAACATGCATTGTATGTAAAAAAGGTCATTATTATTTCATGAAACTTTTCTTTCTGTTTTATATAAGCAGATTCATGCTTGTGGGTACAGGGTTATAATTTATTTCTTATGCTAGGTCATGGCCAAAAAAGTTTGAAAAACTATGCTAGAGCACTATTCACTTTTTTTTATGTAAAAATAGCTTTTTCATAGGACTTATTTGTAATAGTGCTGATCCTTGGGTTAGATATGACCTATGTACCTGAAAGGTACAGACTCTGAGGACAGAGGGCTTGAGTTGACAGGAGCAGTTGTGAAACAGTTTTTAGGTGGTGACCTGGGAGTGCTGGGTAAATGGGCAGAGGAGGAGCAGGAGTCCACCAGGAGAAAGTGGGACCAGGGAAGGTTGGACTAAGGACCTAAGAAAGGGGAAGCCTACTGGGTAAGGAGTCAGGGATCCTGGCTTTTACTCCAGGCTCCATTACAACTCAGTGAAGCAGGCATCCCAGCCTCCTCTAAAGATGAAGGGCCTGTACTGGTACAGCACTAAGCCTCTGCCAGTTCTACTATTCTGATTTTCAGAGGGGTGTACTGTCCATTCTATGGATGGAAAAGGGCCAGAGGAGACAACCCACAGAGTAGTTCAGTGGCAGGATTAAATGCTACAGGCTCTGCTCTGGCCCCTCAGGGGTAGAAAGTCCCTTTTCTTTGGCCCAAGCTTTAACTATGCCTAGAAAGAGGCACAAGAGATGGGTACTGTCTTGGAATATTAGCCCCAAGTTTTCCTCTCCTGAGAACTCTCTTTGCTCTTGCCCTTGCAAAGAGAAGACTGCTTCTCTCCCCACTGCTTCAGGACAGCAAGTCTAACCCACCACAAGTATCCTTATTTCTGAGCCTCTGGCTTTTAGCAGTTGTCCTACCCACCCTCCAACTAAGGAGCATCTTCTGGCTTGGCTGAGAGTAATTAGACTGCAAGGAGGTTGGAGTATGATGACTGTCTCCAAGACCCCCCTGCCATTGGCAGGTCAGAACTAGGGCTGTTATAGTTCATGGCTGTTTATGGCTGCTGTTTTTAATGAAAACTCAAGTTTATTTGCATAGGGCACTGGGAAGGAAATGTAGCCAGCTAGGACCTCACCATAAGCAGTGTCTGGTAAGGAAAGGGCCCTAGCCTTTCTCCTGGGCTGGCCGTCATGGGAAAAGCTCACCAAAGTCAACCTTGTTCTCTCCATTTGAGAACCCAGGCTAAGAAGAAAGGGCCCCTAGACTTTCTCCTGGGCTGGGCCTGATGGGAAAACCTAATCATATGCAGACAGTGGAGCCTATTGCAGGGCTCCAGGCCTTCCTGCTGCCCTTTCCGTCCCTCTTGTGACCCAGATTCTCTCAAATATGAACCTCCATGGAGAGCCCAACTCCAATGGCCAAGATGGGGGTTGGGACTGGGGAGCAGTAACAAGTTTGGCTTTGGGTGTTGGTGGGAGAGACCCCAGAGGTGAGAGGGACAGGGCAGATGAGATGGAGATAATAGAGATGGGGCTAGGAAAAGATGAGGTGGTCTATTAATATTCTGTTCACCAGCTGATGTAGGTAGCAGAGAAACTTAGCCTACTTATAGATATACCTAAGAGTTACTTCTGGAGGACCTTTTTTGTTGCTCAGATGTGGCCTCACTCTAAGCCCAACTGCAAGTGAATTCACTGCCCTCCCCATTACATGTGATGTGACATCCAGGGGGGGAAGTCTTCCCTGTGGCAATGGGAGATGACTCCCAGGGATGAATCCGGCCCTGGCACCATAGGATCAACAATCCCATCCTGACCAAAAGGGGGAAAAGAAGTGTAATTAATAAAGTATCAGTGGCAGAGAGAGTTCAGATAGAATCGAGGGACTACTCTGGAGGTTGCTCTTATGCAAGCTTCAGGTAGACCTTGCTACCTATCATGACCTGCCAGCCCCCAACCAGGGCTATTCCAGCCAATCCTAAAGAACACCCAGGGCAATATATAAGATTCCACAAGGGCTCCATGTACTAGAGTAACTTTCCAGAAGCTCACACCCTCCAAATGGTTCCCTGTACCAAATAAGTCCTGAAACCTAGAAGGCCCAGCCTCTACAGACCATCAGATGGTTCCATCTCCCTACTCCATATTATTGACAGACACTTCTAACATGAAAAAGTCAGAATGCTCATAGCCCAAAGTCCCTAAAAGAGAGGTAGAAAGATCAAACATGAGGGTGGAGTTATACAGAGAAGATAGGATTTAACAAATGAATATGATTGCTGAATCATTAAATTGATACCTCCTTTAGTATCCAGCATCTTAGACCAGCTGGAAGTAAAAACCCAAAATTATGGAATTTTAAACCATGCCAAACTCTGAAATATGTTCTACAATAATTGTAGTGCTGTGCTTTGAAATTGGTTGCTTTCTTCTATATATGTTATTTTCCCCCAAAAAAAAGAAGAAAATATTGATTATAATGATAGAATATTTATTCCTTCTAGCCTCCTATATTCTGGAGCAGCTAGAAGTAAAAATCTGAGATAATGGTATGGTAGCCCATGGCAAACTCTGGGATCTGTCCTGTAACTACTTGTTGAAGAGTGCTTTGAAACCTATTCCTTTTTTACTTACATTGCTTTGTATATATGTTATATTATAGAAAAAAAAAGCTAAAAAATTCTCTTCACCCCTTCTTCAGTCTTTACTGGCTGATCATTCAACTTGGGCGAAGCCCCCACCCCACCCCCACCCCATACCAGACACTGCTTATGGTGAGGTCCTAGCTGGCTGTATTTCCTTCCCAGTCCTCTATGCAAATAAACTTGAGTTTTCATTAAAAACAGTCTCTCCCCCAAGGCCTGAGAAGATGATTCTATAAGAATGGCTATCTTTTCCAACTTCAGAGCTAAATGCTGAGTTCTCCTTTGAGGCTGAGGAGCTACTTCCTATTTCTGTGTAAGACAACCAGGTTTACAGAGGGAGTTAGCACACTTTCTCTCCTTGATCCTTTCAAGAATGCATGAAGTGAGACTGTTGCAGAAGACGCAGACTCTGAAGAGCAAGGGAATCCCAGGAGATCTAAGTGGCAGAGCCAGGATTTAAAATCAGGTTCCTTGCTCCATGCCTTGCTTTCTTCCTCCTCTGTTGTTAACTGTGTGACCTTAGTAAACTTCATAAGCCCTCGGACTCAGGCTCCATCTCTGTGGAATGGATGGGGATAGACTAGGTTGTCTTGGGACTTAAACTTGGGAGTGAAAGTGCAGAGTGATTTCTTCTTGGCAATGGATGCCAGAGAGGAACTGAAAGCAAGCCTTTTTTTCCTCTTACCAAGCTTCTTCCAGGCTTCCCTCAGCCAGCCCAGGCCTGTCTCACCACTGGGCAATGAGTCTCTAAAGTGCTCCAGCATTTCTTAAAACAGGTTAAAAAACAAACACTCAAAGCTGTAAATTTTTAGTGTGTTCTCAAGAAGAAGCCAAGATAAATGAAACCTAATTATCCTGCCTTGTCTCTGAACAATGAAACTGGTAGACTGGCTGGTAGTTTCTGGTCTGCTGAGCATACTCCCCTGGTGACATCTGGCTGGGTAGCCAGTTGTCTTCCTGGGGACTGGGTGGGACTGTGTCTCTGTTCAAAGCCTTTTGTTCAGAAAGGATTTCTCTGTAATGGTTGTAAAAGAAACAGGGATTAATGCAATGTTGGTTGGCCACAGCCTGTCTATTTAGTCCCCAGTGGAGTAACATTCCCTTGTTGGAAGGGGACAGGGAAGGAAACAAGAGGATGACAAATATCCTTTGAGTATCTATACTAGTTTTATATGGCTTTTGTAAGAAATGACCAGGAACTTGGTGACTCAATATAGAAATTTATTCTCCCAGAGTTCTAGAGGCCAGAAGCCTGGAATCGAAGAGTCATCAGGGCCACACTCCTTCCAAAGGCTCTAGGATAGAATCCTTACCTCTTGAACATTCAGGTGGCTCCAGGTATTACTTGGCTTGTGGCTGTATAACTCCAGTTTCTGCTTCCATCTTCACATGGCTTTCTCTTTTGTCTCTTACAAGAACACATCACTGGGTAATCCAGGATGACAGCATGTTGAGATCCTTAACTAATGATATATGTAAATCCCTTTTCCCAAATACAGTCAATCACGGTTTCTGGGACATGGACGTATTTGGAGGTGGGGGGCATCATTCAGCCCACTGCACCAAGTACCATGTAAAGTCATTTCATGTACTTCTCATAATAAACCTATGGTGAGGATATTGTTCTTTTCTCAGAAGAGAAAAAATTGGTTCACAGAGTAAGTGACTAGATTAGGATGGGAACATAGGGCTTCACCATTGAGATGATAGGACCAGCTCATGTAAAAGTAAAGAGGGATGAAACAGGGTGGTCTAGTGAGGGGCTATGAATAGGTTTACATTGCTGGAAACGTGAGCTTGTAAGGATGGGGATGCTGGGAGACAAAGCAGAGAGGAGAACAAGGGCAAGTCTTGAATGCCAGCCCAAGGTGTTTGGGCTTGCTCCTGAAGATGATGGGGAGCCCTCAGAGACTTTTGATCCAGAGGAGACAGAGCAGATCTCCTGGGTTGTGAAGAGAATGGGGTGAAGAAGGGCAGGTCTGGAGGGAGAGAGCCAGTCAGGAATATGTTAATAGTCAGTGATGGTAAAGATGGAGAGGGAGGGAGTAATTTGAGGTCCAAGGGAAGTCTAAGTAACGGGATTAAGTGACAAATGAACACAGGGACTATCATGAGTCTAGGATAATTCTGAGGTTGAGCTATTAGGTGTGTTGTGGTAGCATCAACTGCGTCAGGGAGCCCGGGAGAAAGAATGGAGCAGTAGGCAACTGTGATTAGTAGCTGCCCAATAGGTTTGCACACTTTTCCCATATTCAGATATGAGTCCGTTATTTCCCAGCTTTCCTTGGAAATGATTACAGGTGTGAGATCTGGCTTCTGCAATCAGACCAGTCATGTAAGACTTTCATAGGAATCAAGCAACGTGAAGAAAGAAAAAGGCTCCATGTGGAGTCTTGATGTCAGAAGAGGTTTGTGGAGGCTGTTTCTTCACTGGGCAATTCTGTGCTGTTGTTCTGGGTATTGTTCTTGGAACATAGCTCCATCCTGTTTCTTAAGACACCCAACAATTCCATAACTATCTTCATTACATTTCCTTTCTGCTTAAATCAGCAAAGAAGATTATGTTATTTGCAACTAAGAAGGCTGAGCAATATAAGTGAGTTTAGGGTTGATGGTAAAAAGACAGTACCAGGAGACAGGGGCCTGTTGAAGGTGAGGTGCCACTAGAGTATCAGTGTGGCAATCTCCAAGGGGCTATTGGCTGTACAGATGGCCTGCACTGGGGACACTGATTTGGAATCATTAGCATGTGAGTGGCTTTGGAGTTCATCCAGGGTGAATGTGGAGTTCATCCTGGGTGAGGTTAGGAGACTATTGAGTATGAACCCTAGGGAACAACATTGCTTAAGGCATAGAAAGAAGCAGAGGAAGTAGAGGGGGAAGGACTTAGAGAGAGAATGATATAAAAAATAAGAGAGAAGAGTTTACTCTTCTTGTACCAAAAGTGCAAAAGTTCACAAGTACAAATGAAATGAGGATTGAAAATGATACTTGTATTTGGCTTTTAGAAGGACAAGCGTGATTTAAAGAAAGCAGTTTCACTGGTGTAACGGGATCAGATGCAAGACTGGTATGGGTTGAGGAGAGAATTGGAGAAAAGGACATGTAGATTATTCTTTTCAGAAACTTCCTGTGGAAGGAGAGAAGAGAAGTAAGGTATAGCTCTAGGACAGAAGCAGGACCATGATCGTGGCTGAGTGGAAGGAGTTGCTGTGATCAGAGCGATTAGGATATGAGATAACTATAAGAGAAGGCCCAAGTGAGATATGAATGGAAGCTGGATAATTATGGGAAGAGGTCTAAGTTGGGAGTGGGGTTGGTGGTGGGGTCCTGGAGAGCATGATGAAGGGTTGGAAAGGCTTCTGGGAAGGGGGTAGGAGAACAGGCTAGGAACACATAAAATGGGTTGTTGAGAGCCATTGAAGGCTGACTAGAAGTGGCAGTCCCAAAGTGAATCAGTCCTGGTTTTCCTTCCAGTTATGGTCATTTGTCTGCAAGGAGTGGAGAAAATAAGATGAGGAGTTTCAGGTCTAATGTACTGGAAATTTTAAGGGAGCAACAGAGTTTAGAATGCTGATGAAGTAATGGCTGGAGTGATGGTCTGCAGATGTAGAAGGATGTGAAGCCATGAGAAGGTTAAACAAGGGACTCAATGGGTTGGAGCTCTTGATGAAGTTGAAAACATGTCGATGGAGTGAAGTGCTGGGAAATGGAAAGGTTGTGGTCAGGGAGCAGGATATTAGAGTCAAGATTTCTGAGACTGAGCAGTTTCAAACAATGACAAAGTTCATGCGTGGCTGTGAGAGTAGCTGAAGTGGAATGAAGAACACCAGTGAAAGTGAGCTCAGGACCTGGAGGCTAAGGTTGAGGACAGGTCATAGTCATCACAGACACACCGAAGTTGCTCATAGTAGGGGCACCAAGTAGGGTGGAAGGAAGACTGGGTCTGTAGCATTTGGAAGGAGGGAAGAGAAGCATGTTTCACCTACTTCCACCCATCATCACTTGCTCTGGGCTTTTCCTTGGGCTAAGTGCTTAGCCAACACTTCTCATTTGAAGCAGGTTTGTACTCACATTAATGGTGACATGCCGGTCAACTGACTGCTGCCTATTTAGTGTGACAGCACTCTTCTCACACTGGCTGTTAGCCATCACTCATCCTCCCTGTCTTCCCCTCTGTTACTGCATTGAAAACTCTGCCTCAGTACCAAAGTGTGACCTTCTCTACTACCCCACAGAGTGACTTTAAAGATCAAATGAGATAACATAGGAGACAGTCCATATCTCATGTTGAAATTTATATTCAATTTTCAATTTTCTCAATTCTCATTTACATTTCAACTATTGAAAACTTTTATTCCAACTCCTACACCTCCACTCTATGTCTTCCCCATCTTAACCCCTAAATTCTGATGCTTATTTCCAGCCTTGCTTGTCACCATTCTTTCATGGAGCCATTCCTACTTTTTTGCATTTACTCCATTTTAGCCCCTTTTGTGGTTCTTCCCACCACCAGATCATTCTCATTTCACTAAATATGCTCTCCTGGGGTGAGTCATCCATTTCTATTGTGGTTTATTGGCTCCTCTGAGGTCCTAGCACACAGTGGGGTTGCTTGAGGGATGGGCTGAAGTGGAGGTTTCTAGACTCCCTCAACCAGAGAAGCATCACTTCTATCTATCTTGTGCATCCATTTAGTCAACAGATACTGTTGAATACCTACTATGTGTCAATGATTAAGCTGGGCTTCTATGAATGTTTCATTTTGAAGAAAGACTTCTGCAGGTTAAAAACTGAGAGCCACCAGTAACTTTTAATGACTCCAAGATCTCTTTTTCCAACCTTGATATCTCTTCCAATAATTTTTGCTTTTGTTGTTTTTCTGCTCCTGTTGATGCAATCATCCTCCACTATGTTAGAGGTCCCTGTGTTGTCCTTGGCAATTTCCTCTCTGCATCTCCTCACAGTCTATTCCAGATTCAATTAATCTACCTCAGAAATATCCCCTGGATCCAGTCCCAGTTCTCCAGCCCCATGGCCCCTGTCTACGTCAAATCCATTAACACCCCTTACCGGGATTATTGTGGCGTCTTCCTGGCAGGAGCACTGGCCACTTGACCTTCAGGGTCCAGTCTATCCTGCTCCACACACACCCCTGCCAGGATGCTAGGATATGAAACAAATCTGATCTCATCACTCACCTGCTAAAAGACTGGCATCCCATTGGCCCACAATAAAGTCCTCACTCCTTAGCCTAACTTGTAAGTCCTGTAGTCATCAGTCAGACCCAAACCTCCCTCTATTGCCTCATCTCTTTCCCCTGCTCCTACACCCAGCCTCCAGGTCCCCCAATGTGCCAGGCCCTTGTTTGACAAGTGCCTTTGAGCACAATTTTTCTTCCATCTGGAACATCTTCCCTTCTGGCTCCACTTGGAAGATTCCTCCTTGTCTTCTGCTGTCTTCTTCAATGTGGTGTCTTCCCTGATTACTTCAAATAGAGTGAATATTTGTTCCTTGGGCTCTCATATCAATATGTACTTTGTCACTTACCCCTTCCTATTTTTAGGATCTGTTTACATGTCTCTTAGTGGTTGTTCTCCACAGATGATCCTGTGCTTTCCACATAAAGCAGGAAAGCAGCAGGGTGGCTCCAGGCACCTATTACCACAGCCCAAGCACATCTCTTTGCAAGAGGCCTAGAGAATGCAGGGCTGTGAGTGTGCTGATCTTTCTGCTCCTTGGTTCCTGGATCAAAGGATTGTTACTGGTATTTGTCCGGAGCCTGTCACAGAACAAAACCTTATCTGTACCACTCAGAAACTTAAACCCACAGGGCCTGGTTTTATGTTCTTACTGTCTCATGTCTCCTCTTTAGAATTTTAACCTCTCAAGGGACCAGGGTAACAGTCTGTACCCACTTGAGTCCTCCCAGTCCCTAATCCCAGGCTGAGCATGCAGGAAGTGTTTAGGTAATTCCTGTTGGCTTGAGTGCGAGTCCTACATGCTGCACAGTTTGGTGCAGGGAAGGATAAACGAGGATGTAAATCCCTTAATTCATTACCAAAGCCCTCCCACTACCCAAGCAGAATAGAAGAAGGATGCCCAAGGACAGAGAATAAAATAGAGTGAACTATGCATAAGTGATGGAATCACTACATTCTTGGGAAAATTAGAGAACTGTCAAAGACCCCAAGTATTCTTTTTTTTTTTCTTTATGGTGATTTGATGACATTAGGGATTCAGATCTCATCTTCATGTCTCAGATCAACTAAATAGCATCCATGATAAGGAAGGGAAGGGCAGAGATGAGGCATCCACATGCCCTGGGGGGACCATATAAATCCTGGAGGAGGAGACGGGTGCAGGAGAGCCTTGCCTTCCCAGCTTGACAGGCGTGAGGCAGAGCAGGAGGCAGTGAGAGGCGTCAGAGCAGGCAGGGCTCTGCCTTCACCCCAAGTGCCCATGAGAACTGCCATGCACATCTTCATCCTGCTCCTCTTGGTAACTTTTTCTGACTGTGCCATCATAACGGGGGTAAGTCATCTACTGCTTTCTGAGCTCTAGGTTTTTGGAAAATTCTGGGGTCTTTATGGGATGCAAGCCAGGAACTGAGCAGGCAGCCCTCTGAGGGCAAGTCTCACTACAAACCAAATGGAACAGGGAATTAGCCATCAGGTGGCACTTAAGAGACAGAATTCCCATGATTCTCAAATTAGTTAGACATCACTCTACTAAATAGGATTTGCTTTTGAGAAGAAGTGTGGAAATTAAATTCTATTTTAATGCATTAGGAAGACACTGAAAATTCTAAAGTTCAGTCCTTTGGTAAAAAATGAAGATTGTTATTATGTAATGAAAGGAATAATTTTACAAAGTGGATTAGCACCTTCTAATTTATCTTCTGTGGCAATTTTAGTTCTCAATTTTCACATATGGTCTACTTCATATGTCAAGTTTAAATGTACATAGCATGTTGACTTTATTAAAGGCAGGTAAGCTTATTAGCTTCTAGTAAGTTTAACCTTTGATTACTCTTAAGAAAGGAAAGCATGCATGGGGACTCTTTTTTTCCCTTACTGTTTAAGTGTATTTACTCTGTGGCAAGTTCTGAAAGGAATATGAACAACACCAAACTTAGACTGAGTGCAACCAAAAGAAAACATCCAGATATCTCATAGAAATTCAATCTCAAGTTGGAGGTCCTGCACCCATGGGCACCCTACAGTATACTGCTCACAACCCTCAGGATTTGGTTTTCTCCCAGTATTTGGCTTTACATGGAACCATCCTCAATTGGGGCACACATTGTGTTACAATGGTGGAACTATTCTTATTAAAACAGAAAGGAGTATTTTGCCCAGGAGCTTTCCAGATAAAAGCCACTAGAAAAGAAAAAGGAAATTAACTTTTATTGAAACCACCCCCAACTTTTCACATAGAGAATGGAAATGTCAAGAAATGCCCAACAATTCCTGGAATCATTAGTTTTAATTGTCACAGAAATGAAAACTTCTTTCTTCTCTTTAAATGGAAAAGACTGAGTTCAAAAGAGTAATAAATATTAAAACAAATCAGTTCATTTCAGACCCAGGTTATAAATAAAATTGTTAGGATAGAATTATGCTAATGAATGTAAACCACTGAGGCTGTCCTCCTATTATGTAACTGAGGATTTGAGAGAGTGAGGGCAAAGGAGAGAAGCCTTGGTTACCCCATGGGGAGAGGCAGGAGCAGCAGGGTTGACCAGATGCCCAGGTTAACCTCCCCATGTGAACTCTAGCATCAGATTTAGAAGAGTGGCTGCACAGGCAAATATGAGAGAGAGTGGAAGAATATCTTCATAGTAACATCAAATCAACCCTTTGAAAAGCACAATGAACACATAACACAGGGAAGAGGAAGAGTATGAGAGATATGACCAGGGGGGTGGATGGGGTGTTAAGGGGGAGCCAGAATTCCCAAGCTCTCTCCAGTCCCTTTCTTTATATGCCTGTCTGTGCTGATGCCCTACATCTGACGCTCGGGCAGAGCCAGGTTCTACCATCTCCACACTCCCCTGCTCCCTGGACTGTGGCCATCTTATTCAGGCCTATGGTCTCTCCCTTCAGCATGGGACAGCATCTCCACACCACCAAAGGAGAAGAAGAGTCAACTGGGGTCCAGATTCCCTAACCTTGAGCATTCAGGGGGCTGGTTGGTGTGAGACATGACCTCACCTGCGCAGGTGACTGGGTGATAAGCAGACCTAGCATCCCCTACATTCCCTCCTGGAGAACAAGTTGGAAGCTCTAGTATCTGCCAGGTCCAACATGGGCAGCCAGATGGGCACTCAAAGCCCTTCTACTGGAGAAGAGCTCACCAAATCTCAACTTCAAACTTCAGCTCAGAAAAGATGCAAAACTTCTCAGCAAGTGGAAGGTTTGGGTGGTTCTCCATCATGTGCCCATTTGAGTCTGCAGTTCTGGTTTTCTACACGCCAAGCTTTTGTTTAAAGTGGGTTTGTGTGCTTTTCTTTATCAATGGCCCCTGTATTGGGCCCCTGTACCCACTGGGTACCCAGATGGGCCCATCCTTACCTGGGCCTCATGGAGGCCAGCACAGAAGCAACAGAGAAGATACCTGGTCACTCAGGTGCTGGCACCTCAGAGAAACCTAGACTTCTGGAAGACCAACAGCACTAGTGTGGAAGGGGAGGCATCAACCTAGAGTGTTTTGTCAGGGTTGGAGGGTTCTTGTTCAACTCAGTTCAGCATTGATCACCTAGAGGCTCAGGAGCTCAGGCCATCAGGGTTCCCTCTCTCCTTCTAAGAACTCTAATTTCATTCAATCAGCATCCATTGAGCACCTACTTTGGGCCAGCCTGTGGACTAAGTGCTGGCCTTACAGAGCTAGAAACCTACGACTCCTGACCTCTAGTCTTGTCAGAGAGGGAGAGCTGCCTCCCTACGGGGTGGTCTTAAATGAGTTTGGAGGACTCCTCAGATCCAGTGTCTGGCTGAGCTCCGAGTGTCCTGCCCTGGAGGGCCAACAATGTATATCTCAATGAGTCCCATCAGACTGAAGCCAGTGGTGATACTTGCAATCCCTTCTCTTCTAGCAAAGGTTTTTCAGAAGGGGCTGCCCTTCTTGTTTCTCTCGGATGATGTGCCAATGGCCTGGTTCCTCTCCTCTACTCCTGCAGGCCTGTGAGCGGGATGTCCAGTGTGGAGCAGGCACCTGCTGTGCCATCAGTGTGTGGGTGCGTGGGATACGGCGTTGCATCCCACTGGGTCAGAAAGGCGAGAAGTGCCACCTTGCCAGCCGTAAGGTATGCACAAGGCACTTTGCAAAAGCTTTCGTGAGGCTGCTGGGGAGGGCAGCCCCGCAGGCCTGACATTGAGCCTGCCCCCAACTCTCTGAGGAAATGCAGGCAGCTCCTGGGGTGCTCCTGCTGCCCCTGCTACACCCAACACCCACATTCCTTGGTCCCTGCCGAGAATATAGTCACCTGTTACTTTTGCACAGGGCCAGACATTTTCCATGTAGAACCGTGCAATGCAGACTGGGAAACCACTGATGTAATTTGATCCTCACAGTAACTGAGCAGTTGGCCTCAATCCCTCTATCTTACAGGCGAGGAAAGTGAAGCACAGCACGTTCGTGTGACTGCTCAAGGGCACAGCCAATGACACTGGGCTATGGCCAGAACCACAGTTTCTGATTCCAAGTCCAATCACATCTCATTTGATGCCAGGGCACTGCCTCCAGGCTTTTTGGAGGCAACCTGGGATGGAGTGGGGGCATATGTCATAGGTTGTTAGACTCAGGGCCTGGGCAAGCTCAACCTTCATTTGCTGTGTGATCTTCAGCAATCAGCATAATGGCTCTGTGCTTGTCTCTTAAGGTATCCAACTGAGGGGAACAGACTGATTACTCCTATAGACTCTTTTGGATCTGACAAATTCGGTTTCGAAACAGTTATGAGAGTCCTTTGCTCTGCAGGAGTCTCTTCTCGGCAAAGTGAAAGGAGACTCACAAAATGGCCCCCTCTCTAGGGCCAGGCTGGGGTGAGGCAGGCATGGTGACTAAGGCAAAATGTAAGGAGGCACTCACTCTTTTACACCTAGGGCCCTGGCTTGCTTCGGCCTAGCCTGACCCTACTTCATCCCTTGGCAGCCACAAGGCCTTTGCTTATGAATGGTCAGGTGGATACAGAGCAACTGCTGGGACCTACTCAGGAGCTGTGGGGGAGGGAGGAAGCAGCCTCACCAGCCACCTTCCCTGGGCTTCCTGTGGTTCAGGAGTCCTCACTCTCAGGGACTTTCCAGGACCCAGAAGTCCTGCTTTATCTGGGCTCAGAGCATCCTCTGTCAGTCACACTCCTGATCACAGCCTGCCAGTGGTTGGCATTATGGGGTGTGTGAACTGGTTTGGCTGCAAATCCATATTCCCAGTGGGGAAAAGGATGATAATATAAACTAACATTGAAGCTTACTATGTGCGGCTAGATGCTTTTTGTGAATTATATAATTTAAACCTCTTTACAACCATGTGTGTTAGGTGCTATTAAAACCCATTTAGCATGTAATAAAGTTGAGGCACAGAGAAGCTAAATCATTTGCCAATTATTATTTTCACACTGCCGGAAAGTGGCAGATTAGGGATTTGAACGAGGGAGTCTGGCTCTGGGCCTACACTCCTAAGGCTCCTATTCGATACCCCTTGAGGGCAGGGAGGGTGTCCGTCCGTCCCCTGCTGGGTCCGCAGAACCCACCACAGTGTTGAGCGCGTAGCAGATGTGCCGCAAGAGATGGTCAATCAGTGAGTGTGCGCATGCGTGCTGGGTCAGCCAGGGTCCCGGGGGGGAGGGATAGGCAGTAGCAGGGCTGGGGGAGGGCACCGTCATGCTGGGGCTGGTCCCACGGCCCTCCTTCCACAAATGAGCTGTGTTGTCTGGGCAAGTGACTTGGCCCTTGCCTTGGTTTCCTTATCTCTAATAGCTATTTTTTGTTATGCTGGGTGGGGAGGAGCCAGGGAAGAGCGGGGAGGGGTAGAGGGGAGACATTTTCAGGACTGGGCCCACTAAAGTCTCCTCCCCTCGCGGGAGGTGTTGTCCCCTGCTCTTTCCTCCCCCCAGGTCCCCTTCTCCGGACAACGCCAGCAACACACCTGCCCCTGCGCGCCCAACCTGCAGTGCGCCAAGTTCCCTGACGGCAAGTTCCGCTGCTCCTTGGGCGTAAAGATCATCAGCGGTTAGGAGCTTGTGGGTCTGTCCGGACACCCACCGGGCCTCTCCTTAGCACAGCCGGAGGCTGTTTCTTTGAGACTTTTATTTCCACCATATGCCAGGCCGCCTCTGGCCTCAATGCCCCAACGCTCCTCCCCATCCCTCTGTGTGGCACACATACGTGCGCATGCGCACACACAAAGCGCACGCACACGGAATGACATGGGCCCCCGGGACAGCCTGGAATGTCCCATTACAATGCAGATTAAGCACCGAATGTTTGGCCCCTGCCCCTGACTCCCCAGCAGGATGAGGCAAGAAGATATGCGGGCTGACCTGCTGGCTTCAGAATAAAACTGTGAACCGAGATAGGTTGTGGCCAACCATGGTGTCCCTTCTGTGGCCTTCAGCCTGGGGTCTGCGCCTTGGGGGTCTCGGGCCGGGGGGCAGGGATGAGGCTGTGGCCAGGTTGGGGAGGCACAACTGGTAATTCCTCCAACCAGCTGGGTCAAGCGTTTGGTGAAAGTGGGATTCCAGAGTGTGGTGGTTAGGTTCTCATGTCAGCTTGGCCAGGTGATGGTGCCCAGGTGTCTGGTCGGGCAAGCACTGGCCTAACAGTCGCTGCAAGGATATTTTGTGGCTGTTTGATAAACCGGAAGAGTGGTTTATTACATCATCAGTCAGGTGATTGCAACTGTGGCTCATCACTTCTACAATCAATAAGGGCCTGCCTCCCACAATGAGATAATCCAATCAATTGGATTTGACTTGATTGATTGAAGACATTTAAGGGAGAGAGGAGAATTTTCATTGCCTCTTCAGCCAGTGAGCCTCTCCTGTGGTGTTCGTCCAGACCCTTCATCTGAACTGCCAGCTTCAGAGCCTGCCTCAGGGATTTTGGGTGAGACCCCCATTATAAATCTAATATTTACAGATCTCTCCTGTTGGTTCTGTTTCTCTAGAGAATCCTGACGGATACACAGGGTTTCTTTGAATCAAGGGCAGAGGCAGCTCAGTGGGCTCTGGGGCAGGAAAGCATTGCAGATGGATTAGAGGGTTCCTGAGCTTGCGGCTGAGGTGGGAAGACACCTACCGGTAAGACGACCCAGCAGGGTCCAGTTGCAGCTCCTGCTTCTGAGCTGGTCCCTTTTGCTCTGTGCAGACATTCACCCTAGGGGCCACCACATGAGTCCACATCCTCCATGGTGCTGCCAAGGCCCTGAGCCCTAGTGTCTGAACTCAGGGGCTTGGAGCTTCCCCTAAATGCCTTTTCTCCACCTCAAATCCTAGTCTGGAAAAATTCCAAATACAGGGAGGTTAGAAAGAAAGCCATACCTGAAAGAGAATAAATGCTCACCCGATTGTGGGGTGAGAAGAATTTATTCACGATCTTGTGAGAAGGAGAGCTCAATGAAATGTGGTGGCTGGTGCGCCAAGCAATAGAACACCACAGGTTTCATACCCTAAGCTTAGCATGCATGTCCCTCCCATGTTTCTCTGCTGATTGTATACTCCAGAGGTTACAGCCTATCCAAATAGTCTAACTAATTTAAATTTTCTGCCAAAAGTTCCTGCTTCTGTTTTTGCCTTACATTTCAGTGACCCTGACCATGCCTTATTTAAACTTGTTTCTATTTATATAAAGATTTGGTGCCAATTCTACACTTGCATCAGAGTATCCTGCACCATCTTGTGTGAAAGCTAAATTTAATTTTATTCCTACAAATCCTCCCATTTCTTTTTTAACTCTTTTAGTTTTCACATTTTAATCCTATCTTCAAATGTGATAAAAGCTTTTCACACTCTTAATCATAGGGATCTTCCTCTTTAAGGGGTACAAATTGTTTTGCCTGTACTGAATAAGCATTTGCTTGGTTAAGGCAGCCTCAGTGAGTCTCTGAACTAACCCTTGGGCACATGGGATAATGCAGCACCTGAGTGCTGTGAGTACCCCAGCTATGATGATTAAAGAACTTAGCATGGACAGTGCCACCCTTTTCCATTTCCCAAACCAGCTTTCTAACCATCCCGTGAGGGGGTTGACAATGCCTGAATTTTTTGCCAATTCTTCAGATAATACCATCAGGCCTTGTAAAGCTTTGGTGGTAGTTCCATCTGATGTAGGAGCCAAGGGTTAAAACAAGACCCACAGAATTTGTTGGGAGCAGCTGACATCAGGGTGGCCGGCAGCAGTAAACTGTGGAGATTGTTATGTGGAGCAATCTGGGAGGAAGAGAATGTTTACCCCAAATGGTTATGTTAAGTATGAAGGGAGAGAACACTCAAAACTAAGCACACTGATTCCTCAAGAAATGCATGCATGCCTTTTGTCACCCTGTAGTATATAGGCTGGATCTGGTTAAGAATAAAGTTGTCTGTTGTCTGTTATGGCTGATCTTCAGACCCCCTGATCCCATCTGTCTCTTTCTTTCTCATCATTCCTTAATATCCTTCACACTCCGGTCCGTAGGAAGCAACAATCTGGGATTGTATTATTGGGGATAAATGTACAACTACCCCCGACCACAACACAAATGCCTCCCTTTTCAGCTAGCGTCATGTCTAGGGCCACCCTGTTTTCCCATATCATTTGGCTAGTAGTATCCAACTGTTTTGCTATTTCTTTGACTAATAATCTTTGCTAATTAATCCATCCACATTTTTGTTGATGATGATTGTGCTGATTTGAAAGGATGTATGCCCCCTAGAAAAGCCATGTTTTAATCTAAATCCCATTTCATAAAAGCAGAATAATCCCTATTCAATACTGTATGTTTGAAACTGTAATCAGATCATCTCCCTGGATGATGTGATTTAATGAAGAGTGGTTGTTAAGCAGGATTAGGTGATGACATGTCTCCACCCATTTTGGCGGATCTTGGTAAATTTCTGATGTCCTATAAAATAGGAAATATTTTGGAGAATGAGAGATTCAGTGAGAGCAGAGAATGCTGTAGTCATGAGAAGCAGAGTCCACCAGCCAGCGACCTTTGGAGATGAAAAAGGAAAATGTCTCCCAGGGAGCTTCATGAAACAGGAAGCCAGGAGAAGAAGCTATCAAATGACACCATGTTTGCCATGTGCCCTTCCACTTGAGAGAGAAACCCTGAACTTCATCGGCCTTCTTGAACCAAGGTATCTTTCCCTGGATGCCTTAGCTTGGACATTTCTATAGACTTGTTTTAACTGGAACATTTTCTCAGCCTTAGAACTGTAAATTAGCAATTTATTAAATTCCCCTTTTTAAAAGTCATTCTGTTTCTGGTATATTGCATTCTGGCAGCTAACAAACTAGAACAGTGATCCAAAAAATAAGGATGAATCAAATCCTACAGCTATTTGATTCCTAGCCTTAAACTCATCCATGATTCCCCTTAGCACCCCTATACTGTCTTTAATAAACTCAATCATCAAAGGAACTGAGTAAGCTTCTTTTTTTTTCTTTTTCGTTGGGTTAGAATGTCCTCCTCTTTTTCAAATGCCAGGGTGAGTGGGTTGGCTAGTTGAACCAGAGCACAGGTCCCCTTCCACTTCTTAGGTAATACTGGTCAGAGATGCCCTTTCCACAATATCACCAAAGGTCTGCTGGGGGTATGGTTAAACTGGAGAAATTGCCAGCACTAGCCTCAGTCATATTTCACACTTGGGTACATGAGTCCCAAGGTCCTGGAGCCCTTCTCCCCATCTAGAGAGACAGGCTGAGTGGTTTCCAAGACCAAGGCAGGAAGCCAGTATGGCCTTGGCTTTTCCACCCATGACTGGAGTGAAAAAGAGAGGACAATGCACTACAATTTTCAGCAGGAATGCATTCTGAAAGAGGAGAACCATGCGTCTGAACTCCTTTTTGTGTTTCTCCATCCCTATCAGAAAGGGCATGACAAGAGCCGTGGGGCGGCAGTTGCACAAGCAAAACAGTTGCTTTTGTCTAGACTCTGCACTATATCCTTGATCCCTTCCACCCAGACATTTGTATCTGCTTCAAGTTTTCTTCCCTGACCACCCTGACAAATTTGGGATCATTCTGTATGGGGGATCTAACCTTCAGCTGGGTCTCCTTTCGCGCTGTTGAGGCCATTGTTGGCGTCGGGGAGAGGACTTACATCCTGAACCTTCAGAGGGTCTTTTCCAGTGAGATCTGCCCCCATCCCATATGTTCTATCAGCTAACACTGCATCTCTGCTGCAGCCACCTGCTGGTTGTCTGCTTTTTTGAGGGTTATCACCACCAGGTTACACAGAAGATTTTTGCAATTTGGTCGGGAGTTTCCTTTATAAAAGGTTATTTTATACTTTAACGGCCTCTAAGTCTGTGAAATTATTCCCATGTTCTTGGCCACCCTTGAAACTTTGTAGTCCATTATATATCATCCAAGGAGGGGCAAAAAGAGGCTCGACTGTAACACCCCCCTACTGGTTCTGGACACAAGTACTTGTTTTCCCCACTCAATTGCCATGGACTCATCAAGCCTCTGCAATCCATTACTTGGCAAGCATCAAACTATACAGTTTGGGACTCTAAACCTTACTTACATTCACCACCAATCTGATGGGGCTCGTTGTATCCCATGCTCGTTGGAACATGATATCTAGTATAATTATTTTAAATTGAGCTTTAAATCCCTCATCTACCTTCCTTTGTAAGACTCTCTGACCAGGGTCACTGTTAACTCTGTTAGGTTAAAATACAGAATCCAAACTCCCAATCCAAAAACCCCTCTATTTTCCCAACTATTGTCTCTTTAATGTAATTTTTAAAGGGTCCAAAGTTGGAGTTATTTTCCAGGAATCAGACTGTGTTGGGTACTTATCATCTGGCTCAGGTACTGGTCCTTTCACTCACGTGCAGTGAGTCCAGCCTTGCTCTGCCATCTGGACAGCCATCTCAGCTGCCAAAGAACTTGATCAGCTCCTCCCCAGGCCAGCTGGAGTTTGTACTCCTTCCACGATTTGATGAGGACCCAGCTGCCAGGTTGGTATTGATAGACATAAAATTCAAGAGGTGGGGTCTGGCCCAGCAAACCAAGGTGCTGAGGGATGACAGAGTAGAGAGCAAGGCCAGTACATAATTTTTATGGAAGAGGTCTTTTGCAAAGTCAGCTATTGTCATAGTCTGTCTTAAGGCAACTTTCTCCTCTGGCTCTGGACCTGTAAAACTCAGAACAAGTTATTTGCTGCCAACATACAAACAATGGACGGTCATAAGATACATATTCTCATTTCCATAGGGAGAAATTGGAAAGAATACAGGGGTCACTGGACACAATCAGTTTTGAAAACCTGCAGGGCAAACTCCATTAGATTTCAAAGTCTGAGAGTCATTCATCAGCCGGCCTTTAGAAAGTGGCAGTCCCACCCTTTCCAAGGGCCAATGTAGTGTCCCCTGCCCCTTTCTGAATGCAACCTTGGGGAATGTTGGGGAGACCTCCTTTTACTCTGCTCCACCCTCTCCAAGCATCAGGGCCACACCCAGACTCTCTGCCATCTTCTGGGCACATGCTCAACCCCTCCATTTGGTGGCAGCCAGGCTCTCCCCAATTCCCAAGGTATGTGCTGCATCCTCCCAAAGCCCTGAGGCCAAACATCTTTTCCACTGCAAAAGAGGTGGAAGGCCCAGCCTCTGCCCTCAGGGCAAACTCACCCTCTCCAATAGCTTGGATGGGTCCACTCTCCTGGCCTGAGGTTTCTCTTTCTTTCCCTTTTTTTTAAAATATTTTTATTAATAAAACAACATACAAGCACACAAACATTCTTTACATACAAACATTCCATACACAGTATATAATCAATGGCTCACAATATCATCACATAGTTGTGTATTCATTGCCATGATCAGTTTTTGAACATTTGCATCACTCCAGAAGAAGAAGTAAAAAAGAAAACACTCATACATACCATACCCTTCATCCCTCCCTCTCATTGACCACTAGTACTTCCATCTACCCAATTTATTTTAACCTTTGTTCCCCCTATTATTTATTTTTTACCCGCATTTTTTACTCATCTGTCCATACCATAGTCAAAAGAAGCATCAGACACAAGGTTTTCACAATCACACAGTCACATTATTATAGCTATTTCATTATACAGTCATCTTCAAGAAACAAGGCTATTGGTACACAGGTCTATGGTTCAGGCACTTCCCTCCAGCCTCTCCAATACACCATAAACTGAAAGGGGGATATCTATATAACACCTAAGAATAATCTCCAGCATAATGTCGACTCTGTTTGAAATCTCTCAGCCACCGACACTTTATTTTGTTGTATTTCTCTCTTCCTACTTTTGGTCAAGAAGCTTTTATCAATCCCTTGATATGGGGTCTCATCTCATGCCGGGATTTCTGTTCCATGTTGCCAGGGAGGTTGACACCCCTGGGAGTCATGTCCCACATAGAGGGGGAGGGCAGTGAGTTCACTTGCTGTGTCGGCTTAGAGAGATACACCACATCTGAGAACAAAACATGTTCTCTGGGGGTGATTGTTTGGCCTAATTTTAAGAAGGCTTAGCCTATCTTTTGCAAGAATAAGTTTCATAGGGGTGAACCCCAAGATCGAGGGTTCACCCTATTGATTAGTTGTCTCCACTGCTGCTAGAATATCAGGAATTCTCCAAATGAGGAAGTTGAATATTGCCCCCTTTCTCCCCATTCACCTAAGGGGACTCTGCAAATACTTCTTTATTCACTGTCCAAATCACTCTGGTATTTATCAGAGTGTCACACTAACCTGGACAAACCAACAAAATCTCATGTCCTATTCAAGATTTCATGTACTTATGGTGTTAACTAAACTGACCATACAAGTTAAATTAGGAAATGCACTATCCCAAATATAAATTTTGCACCAAATAAACATCTCTCCCTTTAGTCTCACACAGAAGTTGAAGTTTTAAAACATGGATGATATCATCCCTTACCTAGACTTCTGATATACCTTAGTCCTATCTAGATCAGCTTCATTCATATCTCTACTCGATGTCTGGTAACTTTTTCAATTTTTGAAACAGTTCCTGTATGGGGTAGTGCTGACTCTTACAGCTTCAGAGCTCTACCTTTGAGTCTCAGGTGTCACTTAAATACCTGAAGTTTCTCAGAAAGACCAGGCTATATACAAACAGTTCAGTATCTCACAATTCAGAATGGACAGTCAAATCTCCTGAACATATGTGACTGCTGTAAAAGCTTACAATCTAAGAACCCTTTACAATAAGCCCCAACCTGATAACCCATGCTCTCAACTTTAGTTCACCATATTTTTATGTTATAGTTAGTTCATATGATTGAGGCATGATAATATTTGTGTTTTTGCTCCTGCATTGCATTCAGCATACAGCTCTTAAGAGTCATTCATCCAGCTGCATGTCTCACAACTTCATTCCTTCTTGTGGCCACTCAGTATGTATACACCATAGTTCCCCCTTCCAGTCCTCATCACTGTACCCTTAGGCCACCTCCATTCATTGTGGATCATGAGCACTGCTGCCAGAAACACCAGTGTGCAAATGTCCATTCATGTTCCCACACTCACTTCCTCCAGGTGTGCACTGCGCCACTGGCCTGAGCTTTCATAGACACTTTTTTTTTTTTTAAATACCTGAGCAGGCACCAGGAACCGAACCCGGGTCCCCAGCATGGCAGGTGAGAACTCTACCACCGAGCCACCACCACTGCACTACCCTGGCTTGAGCTTTCTTGACTTTAGACTGTAGCTTCCATAGTTATGCCTCTGAAGTTATTTCACATTGTCCCTTTTCTCTCCCTCTCATCCTGACTGGCCGTGGTTCTCTGTATACAGATCCCACAACACTCTCGTTGGCTTTCTATGCAGTGGTCTCGGATCGTGCCCATCAGCCAGGCCCATGGCTACTGTCAGGTCCCTTCCCAACAAGTTATTCCCGGCTTCTGGAATGTACAGTAGGGGCTTATAATTTGGTATCTTCCCAACAGATATTAGCAGGTTTGAAAATGGGGACGTTAAATCCTTCCCCTCTTGCCCCCAAAACTGTGGAAAGAGCTAATGGAGAATTTAATCACCTTTGGGATGTGTTCACAGAAGATTGAGCGGCTCCAGTGTTGGAAAGGAAGCCATACCTGAAAGAGAATAAATACTCACCCCATTGTGGAGAAGAAAAGAATTTATTCACGATCTTGCAAGAATGGGTGCCCAGCTGAAAAATGGGGTCTGGTTTGCCAAGCAATAGAATGCCACAGGTGTTTATATCCTAAGCCTAGCACACGGGTCCCTCCCCTGCTTCTCCACTGGTTGGATACCCCAAAGGTTACAGCCTATCCAGACAGTCTCACTGACTCCAATTTCCCACCCAAGGTTCCTGCTTTTGATTCCACTTTACATTTCAGTGACTCTGGCTGTTACTTACTTAAATTTGTTCCTACCTATTCGGCACCAATTGTAGTCCACCTCAGAGGCTCTCTCCTTTCCTGCCTGCCACACCAGAATAAGGTGCCTGCAGGCCTTTGTGTGTGAAATCTAGTGTTAAAGCTAAACTTAATTTTACTCTCACACACAGTGTCTACCAAAATGTCATTTCTCCCTGATATAGGCCCACCCTCAGATTCACCAAAGCTCCCTGTAGACTCTTGAGATGAGGAGCCTCTGACCCCCCCACCCCAAACCTCAAAATTCATCAGGGGTATCACCCAACTTTCGACAAACTCGGGCACTCCCTTTAGAAAAGACCAGGTTTCCCCACAGTGATAACTCCTCGCTCCTTTGTCCCCTTTGGACCAGACTGCTTCTCCGTCTCACCCCTGCCTGTCTCCCCTGCTTTCTCTCTAATCTCTCTTCACCGTGTGGCCGGACCTGCCCAACATGACTTTAGCTTGTGGCTTCTGCTTTTCCTCTTTCCTTCTCACAGACACTCTCTGAGACTCTCTCAGTAACTCTCCCAGTGGTTTGTCCATCCGCCCATCTATTTTCTGGATCTTTTCTGAAGGTCAGGCCAAGACCCCTTGATATCCCTGGTCACAGGACAGTCAGGGACCCCCCTGAGTATTTCTCCCCTGGCCCCTCAGCCTTTGCAGGTAAGCCGTGGGAGTCTCGTGTTTTTTTGTTGTTGTTGTTTGTTTGTTTGTTTGTTTTTGAGCAACCTCAAAGGCTTCATTTAAGCTCTGAGATTTGGGTACAGCCAGTTTTGTCCCTTGTTTAAGGAGGTCTCTGCGACCCCTCACGTGCCCTGTCTTCCTGATCATTACTATTCCAATTGGGTCTTACACTGAGCACTTTCTGCTCTGCTGCCATCGCCCCTTGTCCAGGCAGGTGCTGCCTCTCCTGTTCCTTCACAGCCGCCTCCTCACCACTTCCCTTTCTTCCCCTGTAGAGAGGGCATTTAGGATAGATATGTTTGGACCAGGTATGTAACTGATTCCCCTGGTCCAGTAGGCATCTCTCCCAGAGAGTATATGTTCTCTTAGGGACTCAGCAGGTCTAGGCCCTCCCACCCTTTAATCTTTCGGAGCCCCGGAAATAGGAAACTCCATACATCTCCTTACACTCCCCGAGCTCCCTCCACAGTCGTGGGTGGGTCATCACAGGTGGAGCAGCTGGCCCTGACTGCCCTTCCAGCTCCCGGGACACAGGTTAGTTCCATTGGGCCTTTAGGGTCCAACCGTCCCTGCTCCAGGGGAGAAGCCTAGGGTGGGAGGAAGCTCAATAAAGGATCCCAGGCTTTATTTTCTAAAGATTTAGTCTGTGGATATGGGGTTTTATCTTTTATGGGATAAAGAGTACCTCCTCCTTTCAGCTAACTCATGGCATTATCAGGCTCCTCTTCAGAGAAGGGTTTCTTTCCATTAACATTGGCACAGAGCCAATCCTCATCAGCCCCATATTTTGGCCAGATTACACTGGGTGGCACAATACTTTCTTTCACCGAACTATAACGACAATATTTAATCATTTTCTTTTTGTCCTTTCCCTTGGTCCAATCACTATTGGTCCAATGTTCCAACATTCTCCCTATGGACTGTCCATGGGAATGTTCCTGGGGGACACTATAGGTGCCACCTTCCCTTTCTCCCTGGCTGGCCGGCTGCCCCTATTACCCATGCTGAGTCTCTCTTGGGCTCCCTTGTCTCAGCACCATTTCACTTTGTCCAACTCTGGTCCTTTCCCTCACAGAGAAAGGAACCAGGAACGGGGACTCCGCACTTGCTTACTCAACTCCAGGCTCATCAGAATCCTTCCTGAGCTCCGAGGAAGTGCTTAATAAAGCCCCTTCCTTACCTTCGTCCATGCACAGAGTTCCTGGTCATGTGAGGCAGATTTTCCTTTCTGCTTTTCTCCTCCACGATCGGTGGACCCCAGCACCTGGTCTTGGGTCCCTCTGGCTGTCACAAGTGGGTCCCCAACAGTGGAGTCTGACACCACCCAATCAGCAGAGGGCATGTTCCCTTGGATCCTGGTGAGGCCCCAAAATTGTTAGAAGGAAAGCCACATTGAAAGAGGATAAACGCTCACCCAATTGTGGAGGAAGAAAGGATTTATTCCCGACTTGCAGGAATGAGCACCCAACCAAATGTGGTGACTGGTGCACCAAGCAATCGAACGCCCCAGGCTTCATACCCTACGCTTAGCACGCAGGTCCCTCCCTTATTTCTCTGCTGATTGATTCTCCAGAGGTTACAGCCTACCTGGACAGTCTAACTAAGTCAAATTTCCTGCTGAAGGTTCCCGCTTTTGATTATACTTTACATTTCAGTGACCTTGGACATTCCTTATTTACACTTCTTTCTACCTAAGTAAGGATTTGGCACCAATTCTCGGCTTGCAGCAGAGGCATCCTGTGCCATCTTGAGTGTAAGCGAAACTTAATTTTATTCTTACAAGGAGAAAGTGCATTATAGCCCTTCAATATCTTGACACTTTCAAGAGGTCTGTGGTTTCTGAGGCCTTATTCTGCATCTGTCCTTCCTTCCTCAGAGCCCTGCTTCACGGGTGCTCAGGGCAATAGATAATCCAGGACCCATCTGAGGATCTTTCTCCCTTTCACCTCCTTTTTCAGACATTATCACCAGCCGTGTTGGCTCATGCCCCTTCTTACAGCCCACAAGCCATTTTCCCTCCTAGTTTCAGGCTTAGGTACCTGGATATAAAGTTCTTTTTATATAAAAATGATGCTAATTTGACCATCCTTGCCCTTTGGCACTGATTACTGTGGTTTCATGACCTCCTGTGGGACCCTTTCCAAATCACCCCCTCTCCCTGCAGACAGAGCTGTCAGTGTACAGTACTCTCCTGTGGCTTCCGGGGTCTGCCAGGTGAACAGCTGCCCTGCTCCTTCTCCTCACCTAGGAGCCAGCCAATCTGCACACCAGTCAGTGACTGAATGACCGAGGTAATCTGATTAGGCTGAATTTCCTTCTTTCTTTTTTGGGGGGGCTAGGGGAATGTGTGGGCCAGGAATCAATTGAACCCAGGTCTGCATGACAGGCAAGCATTCTACCATGGACCTACCCATGCAACCCCAACTTTCATTCTTAATATTAGCATTTTGAAGGATGTAGATTGGTCTCCACCCCTGTTCCCTGCTGCTGTTGCAGCAGGGAGGGGAGGCGGGGGAGGTGATGAAAAATATATTTGTGAGTATTCCTTATATTCAACTATATATTCTTCATAAATGTATTTAGGAAAAAAAAATCTATTTTTTAGAATAACAGATCCACAAAAAGAATGCACTCAAGAATTAAATTAAATTAGATGAAATTGATGACCCTTCAAGACCCAGGTTCTCTTCCAGGCAGACTTGACCTTCCTTCTTCCCAGGAACATTTCTTCCCCGATTGGTGGTGTCTGGTGCTCTCTAGTGGCTGAGTGGGGATAGCACAGAACTGCCTCATCAGCAAAATGAAAGACGGTGGAACCATTCTCTAAGTATCCCCAACTGTCAGGACACAATTGGAGATTTAGAGGGACAGGGCTTCCATGTGAAGAGGTCTGCCACTCCAAAGGCCACAGGACAAGACACGTAGTTGTCCTTTGGGGTCCTGGTCCATCCTAGATGCTTCTTTCTTATAAGCTGCTGTCATCTTTCTGCTGTCATTTTATGACAGGGAGCTCAGGACTTCTCTCCCAGCTGCTCCACATTAAGAAAAAGTCTCTCCTATTAATGTAGCACTGTCTATTTCTCCACTCAAATGTATCAATATTAGCTTTATATAGTTTGGGGCTTTGCTATTAGATGTATAAGTATTTATAATTGTTATCTCTCCTGATTGAATTGACCCCTTTATAATATATAGTGATCTTCTTTTTTCCATCCTACAAAGTTTTTGTTTCAATGTCTGTTATATTTGATACTGGTCTAGCCACTTCAGCTGTCTTTTGGTTACCACTTGCATAGTATTTTCTTTTCCTACTTTCACTTTCAACCTACTTCTGTCTTTGAATTTAAGGTGAGTCGCTTATAAATAGCATGCATTTGGGTTTTGCTTTTTATCCATTTTTATCTGCGAATCTCTGCTTTTTGGCTTAAGAGTTCAATTCAATTACATTTAAAGTAACTACTGATAATTCAGAACTTTCTTCTGTCATTTTGCTATATAGTCTTTGTGAGTCTTAGACCTCTTCTGATCCTCAATTTTGTTAATACCAACTTCCATATTTATTTGATTTTTTCACATTGTACCATATTGAGTCTCTTCTCATTTCTCTCTGAGTATATTTTCTTTATGGTTATATGGATTAAAATTTAGCCTACTAAACATATAACAATCATTTTTTAACTTAATTTCAATAGCATACTCACACATTGTTTCTAGCCTGCATTTTGATCTTGTTACAAATTATTTCTTTGTATATTTTAAGTCCCAAACCATAGATTCATCGTTACTTTTTTTCCCACAGAATGATCAGTTTTTATTTTTTAGTTTGTATGAAGAGATAATGTAAGTATGGTTTGAAAAAGTGTAAAACTCTATATATAAATTTTCAGATTTTAGGTGGAGAAAAACAAATAAGGTATGCATATTTAGCTAACCTTAATTTAATAAACTAATAGGTTATTTAGATAAGAAGAACAAATAAATCAATTTACACATCCAAAACTCAAGTATTTTTTATTGTTGAGGTAGTAAATATTCTATCATCTAAAATCTCAGAGGCAAATATAATACATAAATTCAATGTATTTTTGTTACTTGTTAAATACATATATGTACGTAGATACGTGAACTCTCCTCAGTAAACTGTAAGCAGACAAAGTTAGAGAACAGATTTTTTTTTACATCCAATTTATTTGACTTCAAAATTATACTTGCTTTCCAGGGGAACGAGGGTAGTTCAGTGGCAGAATTCTCACATACCATGTGGGAGACCCGGGTTCTATTCCTGGCCCACGCACTTCCGCCTCAAACAAACCAACAAACTCAAACAAGCAAAACTTCAACAAGATGGTGCTGCAATAACGGATACTCACATGGAAAAAAAGAGTGAAATGTGACCCCGCATACAAAGAAATATTTGCTTTCCAATTTTCAGCAAATTTCTTACAAAAATTTCTTTCCTAAATTGTAAGACATATTTGCACATTTCAGCCTGTATTTTCCCAGTGCTAATCACTGGCTATATTGATTTGGTACATAGGATCATAGGTATAATGGGACTCAAATTCATGTTTTGGGGTAGAAAATGAGAAATGAGCAATGATTTCAACACTATAAACAGAACTGCTCCATACAATTCCATAATGTCAACATATGGCAGATAACTAACCATAAAGCTCATGCAGCGATTCAAGGAATATACATGTAATTCAAATCTTTGGAAAAAGACACTTCCACTTCTATTATACACCTTACATAGTTGCTATTTGGATATTCCATTCAAGTTATTGGAATGCCTTTAAAAAAACATAATATAGAGTAAAAAGTAAAATCTAACTTCAAGCAATTATCTAACAGCATCAGAAAAGCAGTATGCTTTTAGTCCTTGCATGAAATATACATAATATCTAAGGCTATTGTTTTCCATTATTCTTTGAAGGTTTTGAAGTTGGAAAATACATTTGAAACAAAAATATTTCCAGGATTACCCATCAAGTGCTTTTGACACTACATGAATAAGAGAGAAATACTGCAGTCATACTATTTGTATTCAAGAATCATTAAATGATAGGACAGAAAAGACACTATGATTCAATGATCTAGAGTTTGTTAAATTCCTTGTTTCCCAATGAAATAATTCATTTTAAACTATGCACATTCTCTAATGCAGCCTTCCAGCTTGTCCTGGCTAGGTGCTTGCCAGAAATTATAGCAACAGCTTTCCCCCGTTACTACATGGCAAAGAAGTTAACCCAAAGTGCTAACTCTTCTGCCAGCTATGCTGCCCACTTCTGGTCAATGTAAGAAATACAGCCAGAAGGTCAGAGTTTTACAAGAAGATAACAGAAGATGTGAATGTAAAAAATAGACATACCCCACACTTCAGACAAATTGAACTTCCCTGAATAAGAAAAAAAGAATGCCTTAGTAAATGACTTTTTACCATGAAAAAAAAATCAGTAGAGTGCTAATTCTAAAAGTAAACTATTTCAGTCATTTTTGAGAACTGGGCAATGAAGAAGCTTTCTATAGGGCAGTCTCTTTCAATATCTTGGAGGTAGATCTGGATTATGAATAGCAGACACAAAGGGGAGAGTCTATTTTCTATAATGATTTGTGTATTAATGCAAGTTACATTTTTTGTGAGTTAACTCTATATCAATAGATGTTTTCTTATACATTAAACATAAGTCACAGTAGATACATGGTGAGCAGATCATATCCTTGAGTCTCTTGCCACAAGCATCAAAGTGTTTCAGAGCTGTTTCCTTTGTGAAGATTAAGTTTTAAGCAGCAAGTTGTTTTTCTCTATGATTCATCCCCATGCCTGAGATTTGCATGAATACAGGACAGGTTTGCCATCACTACCAAAACACTCATAAAGTGTTCCAACTTCCTGGTCTGGTGAAGGGGCAAAGGACTGATTCACATAAATAAACAACTATTCTGAGGCCACAAGTTTAAGGAACTTTTTGATGAAGTCAATGAGTCCTTGAATGGTTTGGGTTCACTCTACAGCCCCTTTCTTTGTTTTCATGATGGGCGTGTCTCCCATAGCAAAATGTCATTTTTTTCTTGTTGTCACCGACAGGTTCTTCTGTCCCTGGGGAGACTGCCTCAGAAGGAGGCTCTGGAGTAGCTGTTTCTGGGGAGACCTCCTGAAGTCCTTCGCCTGCAGCAGCAGCTGAGGCAGGAAGCTGCAGCACAGACCCGGGCTCTCCTGCCATCTTGCTCCATGCCAGTCTTACTTTTCATGCATTTGCAGTTTAGCAACTGTATGAAGTACACTTTGCAGTTACAGACCATAAAACACTACCATGGTACTGGCATTATATTCACCCATATGGTTACCTTTACCAGCAGTCTTTATTTCTTTATGCCACTATCTAGTCTCCTTTTTTTTAGTCAGAAGAACACCTTCTAGCATTCCTTGTAGGGCAAGTCTAGTTGTAATGAACTCCCTCAAGTTTTGAATATTTTCATCTCTCCCTCATTTTTTTCTCCTTTCTTAACCTTTTTTTTTATATTATAGGGGGTTTATTTTTTGTTTGCTTTTCGCAATCATGAGTAGAGTTTTTGAGGAGTATTGAATCCATTATTACTTTGATGACACAGTTAAAATTCCAGATTCATATTTCCAGGTGCCATGAGTTCCTTCTAAATGACACAATCTAGTCAGCCTTCATTTACACTGCTTTTACCATACACAGCAATGCCCACTGGTATCTCTAAAGCATAATCATATCTTAGGTCAGTATTTCTCCAAGTAAAGCAGCTGTTTGGAATTTAATATTCCCCCACTCTTTTTTTTTTTTAAAAACTGAGCTGCATCTTCGTACTTCATCCCATATTCAATCAATGTAAGTGCAACCAGCACAGGTGTCCTTCCCAGTCCTGCAACACAATGCACCGCAACACAGCAACCTGGCTGTTCATGAAATTTGGTTATTAATAGGTTTAACCAATCATTTACTATTCAATTAGGGGGTGGCACTGCATTATCAAATGGCCAATCTCGAATGTGTATTCCTTCTTTTTCAACTGGAACTTAATCATATGTAGCATCACAAACTTGAACCAAAGGCAATGCCCCATATTTCATAAGTTCCTCTGTGAACTTGTTGAGGGGAGCTGTTCTAGTCTGCTAGCTGCAGGAATGCTCTATGCCAGAACTAGAATGGCTTTTAAAAAGGGGAATTTAGTAAGTTGCTAGTTTACAGCCAAGTTTAATAAGTTGCAAGTTTAATAAGTTGCTAGTTTACAGCCAAGAAAACATCAGAATTAAAGCAAGTCTACAAAAACATCCAAATTAAGGTACCAACAAGAGGTTACCTTCACTCAAGAAAGGCTGATGAAGTTCAGGGTTTCTCTCTCAACTGGAAAAGGCACATGGCGAATATGGCAAGGTCTGTTAGCCTCCTCTCCAGACCCCCTGTTTCATGAAGCTCCCCAAGGGTGTTCTTCTTCATCTCCAAAGGTCGCGTTGACTGGTGCATTCAAAATTGCCATAAATGTGCAGCATATAATCTAACAAACAGTGCTGGCAAGCTGGACACTGGAGCTTCAAGTCCCATGGCGCTGGGAGTTAGGAGGCCCCTCTCTCCTCAGTCACCTCCCCCGCGGCAGCACGTGTTCACCAGTCTGTCTTGGGGCTGCTGCAGCCACCGCTGCGTCTCCTGCTGTCCCCACTGCTACTACTGGTCAGATGGATGGCTACCTCTCCCCTATTTTTGAAAGAAAGTCAATAAACTCATTGTTTAGCAATTGTTTTCTCTCAACACTTTAAATATTTCAATACACTTACAGAAGAAAGCCTTCTTGCCTCCATGGTTTCTAATGAAAAATTGGTACCTAATCTAATTGGGACTCCATAGTAAATAATATGCTGCTTTTCTCTTGCAGCTTTCAGAACTTTCTCCTTGTCCTTTGCATGTAATACTTTGACCACCATATGTCTGGACATATTTCCCTTCAAGTTTATCCAGTTTGGTCTTCATTTGGCTTCTTGTAGGTGTATATTCACATCTTCTGCAAAGTTTGAGAAGTTTTTTGCCATTGTATCTTAGAATATTCTTTCACTCCTTTCTCTCCTTCTTCTCCCTCTGGGTGTCCCATGCTGTATATATATTGGTTCATTTGATGGTATCTCACAGGTCTCTTAGGCTAATTCTAAGAGAATTACTTTTTTCTAATTCTTTTTTTCTTTCTGTTCCTCAGCCAGACTCATTTGAATTGTTTTGTCCTTGAGCTTACTGATTATTTCTTTTGCCGTCTCCAATCTGCTCTTGAAGTCCTTCTGGAAATTTTTAATTTCAGTTATTGTGGTTTTCAGCTACAGTAGTTTTCTGGTTGTTTTAAAAATTCTTTGCATTTCTTTGTTGTGCTTCTCATATTGTTCCTTTCCTAATATCTTGTAGCTTATTTCCTCTGTATTTTCCCTCCTCTCCGTGAGCATATCAAAGATCAGTTTTTAAATGTCTTTGTCCTGTATTTCCATAGTCTGGTCTTCTTTTTTGATGCTTTCTGGATTTTCATTCTTTTCCTTTGGATGAGCCATTCTTTCTTTCTTTCCTTTTTTTAACATCTTTTTATTATGAAATATAAGATATATACAAAAAAGCAATAAATTTCAAAGTACATTTTAGCAAGAACTTATAGGGCAAATTTACAAGTATGGTATAGGTCACAGTTCCACAATTTCTGGTATTTCCTTCTAGCTGCTCTAAGTCAGTGGAGACTGAAAAGAAATATCAGTGTAATAATTCAGTAGTCATACTCATTTGTCAAGTCCTATCTTCTCTGTTACAACTCCTCCTTCTCCTTTGATTTTTTTCCCAATCTTTAGACATATTTGGGCAAAGTCCATTCTAACTTTTTCATTTTGAAAGGGGGTGTCAACATTATGGAGTTGGGGGATACAATTGGCTGATGTTCTTGGAAAGACTGGTTCCTATTGGTTTCAGCAATTATCTGGCCTAGAAACCATCTGGAAATTTTAGGTTTCTGATAAACAAACTTAGCATGTGAAACTTTTATAGAGTCTCAGATAGAGCCATGGGTATTCTTAAGGGTTTTCAGGAATACTGTTGGTTGGGGGCCTGGCAAACCGTGGCAATTAGCAATGTCTCTTTGAAGCTAGCATAAGAGTAACCTCCAGAATCGTCTCTCAACTTTATTAGAAATCTCTTAGCCACTGAAACCCTATTTTGTTACATTTCTCTTCCCCTTTTAGTCAGGTAGGCATTGCAAATCCCATAGTGCCAGGACCAGCTTCCTCCCTGGGTGTCATGTTCCATGTTACCAGGGAGACTTATACCCTTGGAAGTTATGTCCATATGGGGGGAGGGTGATGATATTACTTGCAGAATTGGGTTTAGAGAGAGAGAGAGGCCACATCTGAGCAGCAGAAGAGGTTCTCTGGAAGAAACTCTTAGGTGTAATTACAGATAGGCTTAGGTTTTCCATTACAGACATAAGTTTCATAAAAGAAAACCTCAAGATCAAGGGTTTAACCTATTAACTTGGGAATGCCTAATGTTTGCAACAGTATCAGGGATTTTCCAGGTGGCAAAGTTTAATAGTTCTATATTTTTTCTTCAGTCCCTCAGGGGACTTTGTCAATAGAGTTTAATGATTTTCCAACATACTCTGGAATGTATCGGACTATACATTTATTGTTATACAGAATTGCAAGACCTCGTTCTCAATTCTAGGCTCCATGTGCTTGGGTTGTTTAACTGAACTGCCCTGACAGGTTAAGTTAGATAGTTTGCTACAGAATATTTAGGTTTTGGACAAAATAAACTTCTCTTCCTTTTGCCTTATACAGTAGGGGAAGCTCTAAGTTACAGACAATATATCATGTCTTACCCTGTGTTCTGAGGTATCTTAGTCACAATCACATCAGCTTTGTTCTTATCTCTAATTGAAGACTGATCTTTTTTGGCTTCTTTAACAGTTGCTGTATGGAGCAATGCTGACTTTCAGAGCTGCAGCACTCCATCTCTGAGACTTAGGTGTCACACAAGTACCCAAAGTTCCAGGAAAATACCAGGTTATATACATATAGCACAGCATCCCAGAATTTAGAAACAACATTTAAATCTCAGAAATAAAAGTGACTTCTGTAAGAGTTTCCATTCTAGACCCCAATATTCTTATAAGTACTTTCTAGGAGAGATAATACAATATTTATCTTTTTGTTTCTTACTTATTTTGCTCAATGTAATGTCCTGGATGAGCCGTTATTTCTTGCATCTTTATTTATTATATAATCTTTTGTGGTACACCATTCATTCTTTTAAACTTTTTTAATTGCATAATATAACATATATACAAAACAAAGAAAGAAAAAAACAATAGTTTTCAAAGCACTCTTCTACAAGTAGTTATAGTACAGATCATAGAGCTTGTCATGGACCCCATACCATCATCTCAGATTTTTCCTCTTATCTGATCCAGAACATAGAAGGCTAAAATGAATAAATTTGTTTTTATCATCACAATCAACATTTTTTGCGTGTGTGAAAAATAACATGGATGCAAAAAAGCAATAAATTTCAAAGCATATTGCAACAATTAGTTGTAGAACAGATTTCAGAGTTTTGTGTCAGTTACAATTCCACCATTTTAGGTTTCTACTTCTATCTGCCCTACAGTACTGGAAACTAAAAAAGAAATATCAACTTAATGATTCAGCAATCATATTCATTTGTTAAGTCCCACCTTCTCTGTATAACTCCACCATCACTTTTGATCTTTCTCCCATTCTTTAGGTGTATTTGGACTATGCTCATTCTAACTTTTTCATCTTGGAAGGGGCTGTCATAATATGGGATAGAAAGGTGGAACTAGCTGATGTTCTGGAAAGGCTGGGTCCTCTTAGTTTCAGGACTTATCTGGTCCAGGGACACATCTGGATGTTGTAGGTTTCTGGAAAGTTATCTTAGTGCATGGAACCTTTGTAAAATCTGATATATTGCCTCAGGTGTTCTTTAGGATTAGCTGCAATGATTTTGGTTGGGGACAACTGATTTTGAACACAAAAAAGAGAAAAAGACAAAAAGGTGAAAAAATTGAATTAGATCTCAGGGAAATGATAAACAGAACAAGGTGCAGAAATATAAGAATTATCAATGTCCCAGAAGCAGAAGAGAAGAATAAGGGACTAGGAAGAGCAGTGAAAGATAAAATGGGGGGAAATTTCCCAACCTTTATAAACCACATAAATTTGCAAATCAAAAATGTCCAATGAATTCCAAATAGAATAAATCCAAATAAGCCTACACCAAAATACATACTAATCAGTCATCAAATATTGAAGAGAAGCAGAAAATCCTGAAAGTGGCAATAGAAAAGCAATCTACTACATACCAGGGAAACCACATAAGACTGACTTCAGACTACTCAACTGGCACTATGGAGGTGAGAAGGCAGTGGTATGATATATTTAAGTTCCTGAAAGAGAAAGACTTCCAACCAAGAATTCTGTACCCTGCCAAATTGTCCTTCAAAACTGAGGGGGAGATTAAAATTTTCACAAACAAAGGCTGAGGGAATATGTCAACATGAGACCAACTCTACAAGAAATACTAAGAGGAGTTCTGCTGGCAGAAAAAAAAAGACAGAAGAGGGAGGTCTGGAGGAGCGCACAGAATTGAAGAGTACCAGTAAGGGTAACCTAAAGGATAAAAAGAGAAAGAAGGAAAAGAACATATAGATCTAACAAACAAAATCCAAAGAATAAGATGGTAGATTCAAGTAATTACTTTACAGTAATAAGTTTGAATGCTAATGGATTAAACTTACTAATTAAAAATACAGATTGGCAGAAGGAATAAGAAATATAATTCAGCTATGTGCTACTTACAAGAAACTCATCTTAGACACAAAGATATAAATAGATTGAAAGTGAAAAGATGGAAAAAGTTGTTTCATGCAAGTTGTAATCAAAAGAAAGCAGGGGTAGTGTACTGGTTTGAATCTGTGGTGGACCCCATAAAAGCCGAGTCCTTTAATCCTCATCTGATATTGCTGGCTGGGAGATTTTGACTGTTCCCATAGAGATGTGTCTCACCCAATTGTGGGTGGTAACTTGTGATTAGATGGCTTCCATGGAACTGTGTCTTCACCCATTCTAGGTACATCTAGATTAGTTAACTGGAATATTTTAAAAGAGGAAGGAGGGAGTCTCTTTTTAGAGCCACAAAAATGATGAGATCCAGAGCCCATGCCACCACAGACCTTTGGAGATGAAGAAGGAATATGTCCCTGAGGGAGGTTCATGAAACAAGAAGTCTGGAGAGAAAGCTAGCAGATGCTGTGTTCACCATGTGCCTTTCCAGTTGAGAGAGTAACCCTAACCATGTTTGCCATGTGCTTTTTTAGTTGAGAAAGAAACCCTAAACTTCATCAGCCTTTCTTGAGTGAAGGTAACCTCTTTTTGTACCTTAATTTGGACATTTTTATAGGTTTGCTTTAATTGGGAGATTCTCGTGGCCTTAGAACTGTAAACTAGCAGCTTATTAAATTCCCCTTTTTAAAAGCCATTCTGTTTCTAGTATATTGCATTCTGGCAGCTAGCAATCTATGGCAGATTTTGGTACTAGAGAAGTGGGGTTCTGCTGTGGTTTGCAAATACAGATTTCTAAATCCATAGGAGGAAGAGTTTGGAAGTGTAGTGAGGAGCTTGATAGAGAAGGCCTAGAATGCTTTGGAGAGAATGTTAGTAGAAATGTGGACTCTAATGATACTTCTGATGAGGATCTAGACAGAAATGAGGCATGTGTTATTGCAAACTGAAAGGAAGGTGATCTTTGTTTTAAAATGGCAATAATCTAGTAAAATTGACTAGTGGCTTTAGCTAGATGGCAGATTTTAAAAGTCATGAACTTGGATATTTACCAGAAGATATTTCCAAGTTAAATGTGGAAAATGAAGCCTGATTTCTCCTTGCAGCTTATATTGAAATGTGACAAGAAAGAGATAACCTGAGAACTGAACTCTTGGGTGCAAAGAATGAGAAATTGCTGCTCTGGAAAATTCTGGGCTTCCAGGAAGGGATACCCCAGAGAATTGTGCCCCACCTGAGAATTTAATCAAATGTGGAAACAATCAGCCATTTCAGAAAAAAACAGGATTGGAAATAGAGTTATTCAGGAAGGATTTGTGGAGATGCCTGCTATCAAATGGGCATAATCCTTACTTGCTACACAAAAAGCCAACAAGAGTGCTGTGGGACCTGTACAAAAGAAACCACTGCCAGTTTCAACTGGGGGGGCTCAGAAAAGGGAAAATGTGAAGGGAGGCAGAACTATGGAAGCTTAAGTCTAAAGTCAAGGAACCTCAGGCCAGGAGAGCAGACCCACCCAGGTATTTGGAGAGAGTGAGTTTGCCCCAAAGGCAGAGGCTGAGCCTTCCACCTTGTTGCAGTTGAAGTCATACCACCTCCTCAGGCCTTGGAGAAATTGCAGCACATTCCTTGGGAACTGGGAGACCCTGGCTACCACTACATGGAGGGGTTGAGCATGTGCCCCAGAGACAGCAGAGACCCCAGGTGTAGTCCTAATGCTTGGAGAGAGTGGAGCCAAGAAAAAAGTGGTCTCCCCAGTGTCCCCTAAGGTTGTATTTAGAGATAGGTGGGCCACTGCATAGACCATTGGAAAGTGTGGGGCTGATGCTTTCTAAGACCCAAAGATAAATGACTCTCAGATTTTGAAATCTAATGGAGCATGCCCTGCAGGTTTTTGAAACTGCTAGGGTCCAGTGGCCCCTGTGTTCCTTCTAATTCTCCCAATGAAATGGGTAGATGTATCCTATGACTGTTCCTCCTTTGTATATTGGCAGCAAATAACTTGTCTTGAGTTTTACAGGTCCAGAGCCAGAGTGGAGTTTTTCCATAGGACAGACCATGCCTGTAACTAACTTTGATAGATTTTGTGCTGTTTCTGATTTTGTATTGCATTTGTATTGTTACTGAAATGCTTTAAGGCTTCTGATATTGTTATGTAGTGAATATATTTTGCATTTGGAAATTACATGCCTTTTGGAGGTCCAAAGGGTGGAATGTGCGAGTCTGAATCTGTGGTGGACCCCAGAAAAGCCATGCCCTTTAATCTTCATTCAATATTGCTGACTGGGAGCTTTTTTGATTGTTCCCACGGAGATGTGAACTGCCTAATATTGGGTGGTAACTTTTGATTAGATGAATTCCATGGAGTTGTATCTCCACCCATTCTAGGTAGGTCTTGATTAGTTTACTGGAATTCTTTAAAAGAGGAAGGATTTTGGAGAGAGTCCCTTTTAAGAACCACAAAAATGATGAGAGCCAGAGCCTATGCTGCCAGAGACCTTTGGAGATGAAGAAGGAATATGTAGCTGGGGGAGCTGCATTAAACAAGAAGCCTGGAGAGAAAGCTAACAGACACCATGTTCATCATATGCCTTTCCAGTTGAGAGAGAAACTCGGAACATCATCAGCCTTTCTTGAATGAAGCCAATCATTTCTTGGTCCTTTAATTTGGACATTTTTGTAGTCTTGCTTAAAATGGAACATTTTCACAGCCTTAGAATGGTAAACTAGCAACTTATCAAATTCCCTTTTTAAAAAGCCATTCTGTTTCTGATACATTGAATTCTGGTAGCTAGCAAACTAGAAGAAGTAGCTATACTAATATCAGACCAAACAGACTTTAAATGTAAAGACATCATAAGAGACAAAGAAGGACACTATATATATTAATAAAATGGGCAATTAACCAATAATAATCGTAAATGTTTATGCTCCCAACAAGAAGCTCCAAAGTACATGAGACAGACATTGACAAAACTGAAGGAAGTAATGGATGTTTCAATGATAATAGTAGGAGTCTTCAATAGACCACTCTTCTTTACTGACAGAACAACCAGACAGAGGATCAACAAGGAAATTCAGAACTTAAACACTTTGATAAATGAATTAGACCAAACAAACATATATAGGGGGTCACACCCCAAAACACCAAGATATAAATTCTTCTCTAGTGCTCATGGAACATTCTCCATGATAGATCATATGCTGGCACACAAAACAGGTCTTTATAAATTTAAAAACACTAATATTATTCAAAGCACTTGCTCTGATCACAACAGAGTGAAACTGGAAACTAATAGCCACTAAAGAACAAGAACTTTCACAACTATATGGAGATTAAATAACACATTTTTAAACAATGAGTGGTTCAAAGAAAAAATTGTTAGAGAAATTAGTAGCTATATGGAGATGAATGAAAATCAGAATACAACATGGCAGAACTTATGAGATTTGGCAAAGGCTGTGCTGAGAGGGAAATTTATTGCCCTAAATGCCTACATTAAAAAGAAGAAAGGACAACCGTGGTTCAGTGGCAGAGTTCTCACCTGTCATGCCAGAGACCTGGGTTCATTTTCCTGAGCCTGCCCATGCAAAATAAAAAAGAAGAAAGAGCAAAAATTGAGGACTTAACTGATCACATGGAGGAATTTAAGAAAGGACTGCAAACTAATGCCAAAGCAGATAAAAGAAGAGAAATAACAAAGACAAAAGCAGAGTTCAAGGAATGGGAGAATAAAAGAACAATAGAAAGAATCAATAAAACCAAAAGTTAGTTCTTAAAGGAAATCGATAAAATCAATGGGCCACTGGCAAGGGTGATGAAGAAAAAAAGAAAGAGAATGCACTATTATCATTTTATTTCTTTTTCTGTTGTCTTTTTATTTCTTTTTCTAAATCGATGTAAATGTTCTAAGAAATGATGAATATGCAACTATGTGATAATATTAAGAATTACTGATTGTATATGTAGAATGGAATGATATCTTAATGTTTTTGTGTTAATTTTTTTAATTAATAAAAAAAGTTTATTAAAAAAGAGAATGCAAATAAACAAAATCATAAATAAGAGGGGGCTCATTACCACAGACCCTTAAGAAATTAAAAAAAAGTCATAAGAGGATACTATGAACAACTATATGCCAGCAAACTAGACAACTTAAATGAAAGCGTTGAATTCCTGGAAACACACAAACCAGCTAACACTGACTCGAGAGGAAATAGAAGATGTCAACAAACCAATCACAAGTGAAGAGATTCAAACAGTTATCAGAAATCTTCCTACAAAGAAAAGCCCAGGGCCAGCTGGCTTCACAGGGGAATTTTATGAAACATTCCAAAAGAACTAACACCAATCCTGCTCAAACTTTCCCAAAACATTGAGGGAAAAGGAACAGTATCTAAATCATTCTATGAAAATTAACATCATTTTAATACCAAAACCGGGTAAAGATGATCCAAGAAAAGAAAAATTATAAATCAATCACCCTAATGAACATGGATGCAAAACTTCCCAACAAAATATTAGCAAATTGAATCCAACAGCATATTAAAAGAATTATATACCATGACCAAGTGGGGTTTATACCAGGAATGCAAGCATGGTTCAACACAAGAAAATCAGTTAATGTCATACAGCACAGTAACGAATCAAAAGGGAAAAATCATATGATCATCTCGACTGATGCTGAATAAGCATTTGACAAAATTCAATATCCTTTTCTGACAAAAACAGTTCAAAAGGTAGGGATCAAATGTAACTTCCTCAACATGAACAAAAAAGCATATATTAAAAACCCATAGCCAGCATTATAATCAATAGTGAAAGGCTGAAAGCTTTCCCCCTAAGATTGGGAACCAGACAAGGATGCCCTCTGTCACCACTATTGTTCAACATTGTGCTAGAAGGTCTAGCAATGGCAAGCAGGTATGAAAAAAAAGCAAAAGGCATTCAAATTGGAAAGGAATAAGTAAAACTTTCATTATTTGCAGATATCATGTTACCATACTTAGAAAATCCTGAGAAATCTACAACAAAGTTACTTGAGCTAATAAACAAATTCAGCAAGGTGGGAGGTTATAAAATTAATGTGCAAAAATTGGTAATGGTTCTATACACAATCAATGTCCTAACTGAGGAGTCAATTAAGGAAAAAATTCCATTCAAAATAGCAGCTAAAAGAACCAACTATCTAGAAATGAACTTAACTAGGGATGTAAAGGACTTGTACACAGAAAACTACATAACATTGTTAAAAGAAATCACAGAGGATCTAAATAGGTGGAAAGACATTCCCTGCTCATGGCTAAGAAGGTTAAATGTAGTTAAGATGCCAATTCTATGCAAATTGATCTACAGATTCAGTGAAATGCAAATCAAAATTGGAAAAACTAGTTACCAAATTCATCTGGAAGGGAAAGAGACCCTAAATGGCTAAAAGCATCCTAAAAAAGAAGAATGAAGTGGGAAGATTAATACTTTCCTATCTTAAAGCTTATTATAAAGCCACAGTATTCAAACCAGCATGATACTGGCACAAAATAGAAGAATTGACAAATGGAATTGAATCAAGAGCACAGAAATAGACCACCAAATCTATGGTAAGATGATCTTTGATAAGGTCCCCAAAACCACTGAACTAGGAACAAAAAGTATTTTCAATAAATGGGCACAGGAGAACTGGATATCAATGACCAGACTATCACTAACTGGATATCAATAACCAGAAAGAGGTTACACCCTATGCAAAAATTAACTCAAATTGGATCAAACTCCTAAACGTAAGAACCAGTACCATAAAGCTCCTATAAGAAAACACAGGGAAACATCTTCAAGACCTAGTAATAGGAGGTAGCTTCCTAAACTTTACACCCAAGGCACAAGAAATGAAAGAAAAAATAGATAAATGGAAACTCCTCAAAATCAAATACTTTTGTGCCTTAAAAGACTTCATCACAAAGGAGAAGAGGCAGCCAACTCAATGGGAGAATATATTTGGAAATCACACATAGGATACAGGTTTGATATCCTGTACACATAAATAAATCATACAACTCAACAGCAAAAGAACAAGCAACTCAATTATAAAATGGGCTAAAGATATGAATAGACATTTTACTGAAGAGCAAATACAGATGGCTAAAAAGCACATGAAGAGATGCTGATTCTCATTAGCTATAAGGGAAATGCAGATCAAGGCTACAAGGAGATACCACCTCACACCTATAAGACTGGATGATATTAAACAAACAGGAAGCTACAAATGTTAGAGAGGATGTGGAGAAATTGAGACACTTATACACTGCTGGTGGGAATGTATAATAGTACAGTCATTATGAAGGACAGTCTGGTGGTTCCTCAGAAAAGTAAATATCAAATTGACCCATGACCCAGCAATGCCAATACTCAGTATATACCAGAAGAGCTTAAAGCAGTGATACAAACAGAGATTTTCATACTAATTCATCAAAGCACTATCCACAATTGCTAAAAGATGGAAACAATCCAAGTGCCCATCAACAGATGAGTAGATTAACAAAATGTGGTATATACATAATGGAATATTATGCTACAATAAGACAAAATGATGTACTGAAGCACATGACAAAATGGATGAGCCTAGAGGACATAATACTGAGAGAAATAAGCCAGACGTAAAAGGACAGATATGTATTATTCCACTTTTGTGGCCATAGTAAAGGTAAAATAAGAGGCTTATAAAAAGAATGTAGGAAATCTAGAGATGCACAGAAGCTTGAGATGGGTAAACAGTTTGCCAATGAGCTTAAACTTAACTGTAAGGAAATAGACAGAAGTGAAGACAGTTCACTAGTGGATCTGTAAGTAATATTACCATATTGAAGGTGAACATGATTGAAAGGGGTTATATAGACTTATGTGTCTTACCAATTAATACTACAAATATAAATAGTTTCTTACATGAATTACTGCAAATGTATGAATCTTGTACAAAGAGTGTATAATTTGGGGGCATACGGGAAAAATGTTATTGCATGCTCTGGGCTATGTTTAACAGGAAAACATCAACAGTACTGAAGCAATACTAGGGGTATGACAAGAATTACTTGGAGATTTGGATTTTCTATTTGGTGAGGATGTGGTTAGTGGCTATCTTTCTCTTGGGAACAATGAAATTATCTAAAATTGAGAGTGTTGATGGACTGTTGACTATGGACATTATACATGAGGCCAAGTAGATGGAGGTGGCTGAAAGATGCACTGACTGAGAAGTAAATTGGCGAATGATGGTGTAAACATATGATCAAACATGGTGCAGCTACAAAAAGGAATGAAGTTGTGATACAGGCAACAATGTGAATGAACCTGTGAGACATTTGGTGGGGCAAAATTAGCCATAAACAAAAGAGGAGTAAATATTGTAATATCTCATTTAGAAACTACTTGCATGAATACTGGGGCCTAGAATCTATGCTCTTATAGCAGTCACATTTAGTCCTGAGTGGTATTGTTATTTCTGGATTTTGAGGGGCCATTGTATAATTGTATAACCTGGTATTATAGATAAGAATGAAGCCAATTGGATTGGGATTACGGTAATTCAGAATAAAGGGGTAAGGAAGACATTGCATGTATTTTAGAACGTCACCTACTCTTTGAGAACAAAGGAAGAAAGTTTTATATATCAAGAACCTAGGTTTTCTGTAGCAAACAGTCTAACTCAACCTGACTAGATAGATCATTTAAACAATCCAAACACAGGGAGCCCAGAATAAGAATGAGAGCCTTTAATCCTGTATAGATTAATGTAATGCCTGAATACATCCCAGAGTATATTAAGCAGACAATCAAAAAGTATTGGCAGAGTGGTGCAACAGTGTCTCAGTGGCAAGAATTCTCATCTGCCGAGCTGGAGACCAGATTCAATTCCCAGAGCTTGCCCATGTCAACAAAAAAAAGTATTAACAAAGTCCCTTGAGGGACAGGGTAAAAATTATGGAACTGTCAAACTTTACAACGTAGGAAATCTTGGATACTTTGCCAAACATTAGGGACACCCAAATCAATAGGCTAGGCCTTTGATCTTGAGGCTGGCTCTTCTGAAGTTTTGTATGTGGTGGTGGGGTTTAGCCTACCATGGGTACACCTAAGAGTCACCTCTGGAGGACCTCTTTTTTTGCCCAGATGTGGCCTTTCTCTCTCTAAGCCCAACTCTGCAAGTGAAACCATTACCCTCCCCCCTACATGGAACATGACATCCAGGGATGAATGTCCCCCTGACAGTGTGGGAGATGAGCCCCAGGGGTGAGCCTGGTCCTGGCAATGTGGGATCTGAAAGATTTAGGACGCGAAAGTGTGAAAAAGAAGGAAGGTAGACCAGGAAATTTAAAGTGGGCGGGTTTATTTCTGCGCTCCCGGGCAGAGCTCATGGAACCCAAGATGGAGAGAGGTGAGTCCACGCGCGGGCTTTGGTGTGGGCAACTTTTAAGGGTGGAGGTCAGGTGACATCTGGAAGGGGCAGTTCATTAGTTCCAGAAGCCATGTTAGGAAGGGCAACACAGCCTCCGCAGCTCAAGGTGCAGTGCCCTTCCCTGTCCCCCCGATCTAACATTCCAGCCTTTTTGTGATAATAGGGCATTGAGATTCTTCTGGCTACTTCTTGCTGTACTGGGATGATGTGGGGTGATAGGCTGGGGTTGCCATGGTCAGGAGAGGGAGGACGTTAGCTATAGGAATCTGGTGAGGAAGACAGGTGGTGATAATGATGCAGGAGCATTTGGTTGACTGCTACCCAGGATAGTTCTTTTATGCATCCCTGAAGGATGTTGAGGAGACAGGGAGCTAGGAGAAAAAAGAGACAGATTAGGATAACTGGTCCTAGTAGTGGGAGGAGCCATGTCACCAGGGGAGAAGAAAACCAGTCTAAGGCAGAGTTGGTTCCTTGTTTTTTGTGGTAGAGATCTTCTTTTAGTTTGTTTAAGGTCTGAATATTTTGTTCCATACATAGGATGTGCCCTCAATGGGGGTTAGGAGAATGAATAGCACTAGTGATGCGGACACGAGTGGGTCCCAGGGGGTGACAAGTGTAGGGGTGCTCATCCTGTTTGTATAGTTTGACCCATGATAGGTGATGCCAAGAGGAGTCACTCAGTAGTTTTACCACCGTAAGAGTGGTAAGAATCACTGTGTGGGGGGCAGTCCACCCCAGTTGGAGTGGTCAGGGCTGGAGCTGTTTAAGGAGTATTTCATCTCCTGGCCAGAGACCATGGGGAGGATCAGTGAGATCAGCTTCCCCATGCTGTGGCAGGAATTGATCAGCATTCTCCTGCAGCAAATGCCTGATTAAGGAGAGAGATGGTAAGTAAGAGCCCAAAGGGGGAGGCTGCACTGGCAGGTGGTGATTGAGTAAGAGCAGGCGGTCGTACATGAGCTCAAAAGGACTTAAGAAGGTAGGTGCCCATGGAGCGGTGCATAATCAGGCAAGGGCTAGAGGAAGGAGGTCGACACAGGATTGTCATAGTTCAATGGCTAACTTGGTTAATTGTGTCTTGATAAGACTGTTAACTCATTCTACTTTACCAGAGGATCGGAGTCTGTAAGGAGCATGTAGTTTCCATTCTATTCCCAAGGCTAACGAGGTCTGCTGGACCACCTGAGAAATAAAGGCTGGGCCATTATCGGACTGGATGGAGGTAGGTAGTCCAAAATGGGGAATGATTTGTTTTAGGAGGATGTCTGCAACCACATCAGCTGTCTCCCGTGTAGTAGGGAAAGCCTCTATCCAGCCTGTTAAGGTGTCAATTATAGTTAGTAGGTATCATAGTTTTTTGTGAGTGGGCATGTGTGTGGAAATGATTTGCCAGTCCGGTCCTGGAAGGTGGCCCCTTAGTTGATGGGTTCGGAAAGTGGGGTGCAATCCTCCTTGAGGGCTTGTTATTTGGCAAGTGGGACAGGAGGAGCAGACCAACGTTATGAGGTGAGTTAGGGATGGGTGATGGAATAAGGGCTGGAGGACCCATGTGAGGGCCCTGGGTCTGATATGAAGTGACCAATGTATTTGAGAAAGAATATCAGGGGACTGTTTGGTTGGAAGAGCCACCTTGCTATTGAGGAAGATCCAGCCCTCCGGTATAGTAGAGCCTCCCTGTGCAAGGAGGTTCTCACATTCCCTGGAAGAGTAGGCTGCTTGGAGGAAAGGAAGAGTAAAGAAAATAATTGGTGCTGGAGGGTTTAAAGGTGAGGGCTCTTTGGTCAGTCCTTGCATGACAGCATCAGCCCAGTTATTTCTGTGGGTGATATCAAGAGTTATCTGTTTGGTGTCCTTTGCAATGGATGATGGCCACCTGTGAGGGCAATAGAAGTGCTTGAAGCAAGTGTTGGATAAGCTTAGCATTAATTACAGGTGAGCCTTTGGTTGTAAGGAACCCTCACTCCCTCCAGATGGCTGAGTGGCAGTGGGAGAGCCGCTGGAATAGAAGGAGGTAGGGAAGTATAAGATGGCAGCTGAGGAGCTGCTAGAGCAGAAGGGGAAAGAGAAGGACAAGATGGCAGTTGGAGCGCTGCTGGCGCAGAAGGAGAGAGAGAAGGGTAAGATGGCAGCTGGAGTGCTGCTGGGGTGGAAGGAGGAAGTGAAGGACAAGATGGCGGCAGGAGTGCCGCTGGCGGAGAAGGGGAAAGAGGAGGGCTAGATGGCGTCGGGAGCGCCACTGGAGGGAGAGGAGGGTAGAGTGGGGGAGAAGAGGATAGTTTCCCTAAATGCAGTGGAGGCCCTGGTCGTTTAAAGGAAGATGAATCAAGGGGGTCAGAAAAGGAGGAAATTTCATCAGATTGTTTGTGTAGAAGTGTGGATATGGGGGTTTCTTTGGCTAGAAGAACCTGAGTCATAGAGCAGGAAGTACAAAGGAGGGGCAGGAGTGCAGAAGGAAAAAAGCCTGGACATAAGGAATTTCAGCCCATTTGTCGTTCCTCTGGCAAAAGTTGCAGAGGTTTGTAAGGATATTAACATCAAAAGTCCCATCCTCAGGCCAATGAGAATCATTATTCAATCGATATTGGGGCCAAGCCTTTTTACAAAAGTAAGTGAGGCATTTTGGTCGGATGTCTGGAAGTAAATCCAATGTGGATAGGTTAGTCAGGACACAACCCAGAGGAGTATAAGGTTTGGTTTTTGAGGATTTATTGGCCATACTGACGGGTCTCATAAGACAAACGACTGGCCCAGGGGCTGTCGGCATCCCAACGCCCTGAGAGAGTCCTTGGAGCTCTTACGAGCAGGGGCTTGTCACCCTAGGGGACATCTCACCCTGGTTTGAGGCCCTTTCAGGTCCTGGACCTGAATTTTGGAGGGAAACGAGAAGCAGGGCATCCCCATAACTTTTTGAGTCCCGGGAAAGGGAGTGAGGCTTGCAGGCGTCCCCGTTCATCTCAGCCCTCGGAAGAGAACCTGATGTGAATTCACAATTTTCAGAGGGTAATTTACAGACAGTCTTTCTCAGAACGGTGAGACCCAACAGCAGGTCTAGGAGGAAATGGACTTACCCAATTGGTAGTGGACGCAGCGGTGGGCTGAAGGATCCCTTGTCGCTGGCTATGTGGAGGAAAGAGGGGAGAGGAAGCCGGGGTGCCTCTGGCCAGGAAGGTGGCACCTGGGCTCCTCTTCCAGGTTTCAGCACCAAGATGAAAGGTTTAGGAGGCGAAAGGGTGAGAAAGAAGGAAGGTACACCAGAAAATTTAAAGTGGGAGGATTTATTTCTGCGCTCCCGGGCAGAGCTCACAGAACCCAAGATAGAGAGAGGTAAGTGCATGCACGGGCTTTGGCGTGGGCAGCTTTTAAGGATGGAGGTCAGGTAACATCCGGAAGGGGCGGTTCGTTAGTTCCGGAAGTCATGTTGGGAGGGGTGACACAGCCTCCGCAGCTCAAGGTGCAGTGCCCTTCCCCATTCCCCCGACCTAACAGGATCAACAATGTCATCCTGACAAAAAGGGGAAAATAAATGTAACAAATTAGATATAGGTGTCTGAGAGAGTTCAAATAGAGTCAAGAGGCTACACTGGAGGTCACTCTTAAGCATGCTTCAGTTAGACATTGCTACCTATCATTACGTGCCAAACCCCAACTGTTCTAGTTTGCTAGCTGCCAGAATGCAATACACCAGAAATGGAATGGCTTTAAAAAGGGGAATCTAATAGGTTGCTAGTTTACAGTTCTAAGGCCGAGAAAATGTCCCAATTAAAGCAAGTCTATAAAAATGTCAAATTAAGGCATCCAGAGAAAGATAACTTGGCTCAAGTAAGCCAATGAAGTTCAGGGTTTCTGTCTCCACTGGAAAGGCACATGGTGAACATGGCAATGTCTACTAACTTCCTCTCCAGGCCTCTTGTTTCATGAAGCTCCCTGGTGGCATTCTCCATCTTCATCTCCAAAGGTCACAGGCTGGTGGACTCTATGGTTCTCTCATCACTCTGTCGTGGTTCTGTTGCTCTGTCCTCATTCTCAAAAGGAACTCTCTCCAAAATGTCTCCTCTTTTATAGGATTCCAGTAAACTAATCAAGACTCATGTAGAATGGGTGGAGACATTTCTCCATCTAATCAAGTTTAATACCCAAAATCCATCTAATCAAGTTTAATACCAAAAAAGTTCTGAAATGCAGAGGGGCCAGCCTCTCCAGAACATCAGCTAGTTCCATCCCCCTATCCCATATTACTGACAGCCCCTTCCAACATGAAAAAGTTAGAATGGGCATGGCCCAAATCCCCTAAAATGTGGGAGAAAGATCAAAAGTGATAGTGGAGGTACACAGAGAAGGTCAGGTTTAACAAATGAGTTTGAATGTTGAATCATGACACCAATATTTCTTTTAGTTTCCAGTACCTTAGAGCAGTTAGAATTAAAAACCTAAAATTATGGAATTATAACCCATACCAAATGCTGAAGTTTGTTCTCCAACTAATTGATGCAATGTACTTTGAAATTTATTGTTCTTATGCATGCATGTTATTTAAAGAGAAGGAGGAATATAACAAAGAAGATAGGATTTAACAAATGAATATGACTGTTGAATCATTATATTAATATTTTTGTTGGTCTCCAGTGTATTGGAGCAGCTAGAAGAAAAAAATGAAAAATCATAGAACTGTAACCCATACCAGAGTTTAAAATCTATAAATACTTGTTAAAGTATTTGTTTAAATGTACTTGGAAATGTATTACTTTGTTGTATAAGTGTTATATTTCACAATTAAAAAAATGTTACAAAGAAAAAAGAATAAAGTTCTAATACATGGAACACCATGAACCTTGAAGACACAATGGTGAGTGAAATGAGCCAGACACAAAATGATAAAGATTATATGATCTCACTGACACGAAATATCTAGAATATGCAAACTCATACAGTCAGAAAGTAGAGTATGATATTGGGGACAGGAGGAGGAATGGGGAGTGTTTTAGTTTCTTAACTTTTGAAACAAATTCCATCCAATGGCTTGACTTAAACAATGGATACTTATTGTTTCACAGTTTTGAGGCTAGGAGAAGTCCAAAATTAAGGTATCAGAAAGATAATGCTTTCTCCTTGAAGACTGTGATGTTCTGGGGCTGGCTGACAGTGATCCTTGGCCTTTGGCTTTTCTGCCACATGACAATGTACAATGGTGGAGTCTTCTCCTTTCTCTTCTGGGTCCCATTGTCTTCCAACTTCTGGCTGTTCTCTGTGGCTTCCTCTCTGTGTCCAATTTCCTTTACTTATAAGGACTTCAGTGACATTAGATTAAGACCCCCCTCATTCAGGCCTAAGAGTTGCTTCCAGGACATCTCTTTTGTTGCTCAGATGTGACCTCACTCTCTCTAAGCCCAACACTGCAAGGAAAATAATTACCCTCCCCACTACATGGTACAAGCCATTCAGGTATGAAATTCTCCATGACAACCAGGGGTGTGACTCCTGGGATTGGGTCTGGCCCTGGCATAATAGGATTTACAATGCCTTCCAGACCAGAAAAGGGAAAAGAAATGTAATAAAATAATGTATCTGTGGCTAAGAGAGATCAAATAGAGTCAAGAGGCTATTCTGGAGGTTACTCTTATGCAAGCTTCAGTTATATAGTGCTTGTTCTAGTTTGCAAGCTTTTGAAATGTGATATACCAGCAACAGAATGGCTTTTAAAAAGGGGAATTTATTAAGTTGCAAGTTTATAGTTCTAAGGCCATGAGAATGTCCAAATTAAGGCAAAACTATAAGAATCCAAATTAAGGCATCCAGGGAAAGCTACTTTGGTTCAAGAAGGCTGATGTTCAGGGTTTCTCCCTCAGCTGGAAAGGCAGATGTGAAGTCTGTTAGCTTACTCTCCAGGAATCTTCAACAGCTTCCCCAGGGCTCTGTCTATTCTGTTGGCTCCATCTGGCTCTCAAGTTTTTTCAAAATATTTCCTTCTTAAAGGGATCCAGTATGCAATCTCACATTGAATAGGTAGAGACACATCTCCATGGAAACCATCTAATCAAAAGATGCCACATGCAATTGAATGGGTCACATCTTCATGGAAATAATAAAAAAAAAAAAAAATACCACCCAGCAATACTGAACGAGGATTAAAGGACATGACTCTGGTGTCCACAACAGATCCAAACCAGCACTATGCTAATTGCCATGATGTGCTAAACCCCAACCAACATCACTCCTGTTGGCTCTTAAGAACACCTAGGGCTCATGTTGAGAACCTATAAAAGTTTCATTCACTAAGTTTACTTTCCTGGAACCTATAATTCCCAGAGGATTCCTAAGTCAGATGAATCCTGAAACCCAGAGGGACCAGTATCTCCAAGATTATCAGTTAATTACATCCCCCTATCTCTTAGTGTCAACACCACCTCTCAACATGAAAAAGTCAGGACAGGCATTGACTAAAGATCCTTATGGATTGGGAGAAGGATCAAAGGAGAAGGAGGAGGTATAACAGAGACGATAGGATTTTACAAACAAGTACAATTGCTGAATCACTATATTGATAGTCTTTCTAGCCTCCAGTGTTTGGGAGCAGCTAAAAGGAAAAATTTGAGATGGTGGAATGGTAGCCCATGACAATTTCTGACATTTATTCTGTAACTGCTTGTTGAAGTGTGTTTGAAAATTATTGCTTTTTCTATCTTTACTTTGTATATACATTTTATAATAAAAAGTGTTTTTTAAATAATAATGAAAAGGTATGTGGAACTGTAACCCAGGTCAAACTCTGAAATCTGTTCTATAACTACTTGTTACGATGTACTTTGAAATGTATGCTTTTTTTGTATACATGTTACATTTTACATTAAAAAAGAACTTTTAATGGACTGTAAAAATAGATAATATTGGATATCTTATTACAATATATAAAATTTCATGGAAAACTTTTAAAAAATTATGTGAGTTTTAATTTAAAATGTCATGAGAAATAAAATCTTTTATTTTTATTTAAAAAATAAAAATAAATTTAAAATGAGCTATAAGTGGCTAAAGGAGTTCAAATAGAGTCAAGAGGCTATTCTGGAGATTACTCTTATGCAACCTTCAGCTAGATATTGCTAATTGCCATGGTTTGTCAACCCCCAATCAACACCATTCTTATTAACCCTAAAAAATGCCTAGGGCTCTGAAATTTACAAGAATTTCAAGCACTGAGATTACTTTCCAGAAACCCACAACCTCCAGATGGGTTCCTAGGCCAGATAAGTCCCAAAACCCAAAGGGGACAGCCTCTCCCAGAACACTAACTAGTTCCAACCCCCTAACTAATATTGTCAACACCCCTTTCCAACATGAAAAAGTTAGAATGGGCTAGCCCAAATTTCCCTAATAATTGGGAGAAGGATCAAAGGAGAAAGAGGGGCTATAACACAGAAGATAGGATTTAACAAATGAATATCACTGCTGGATCATTATACTGATATTTCTTTTAGTCTCCAATGTATTGAAGCAGCTAGAAAGAAAAACCTAAAATTATAGAACTGTAACCCATATCAAACTTTGAAATCTGTTCTATAACTACTTGTTACAATGTACTTTGAAATTGTTTGCTTTGTTGTGTATATGTTACATTTCACAATTTTAAAAATGTTGAAAAAAAGAGGCCCACCATCATTCAGTTTGGGCAAACCTTAACTAATAACATTTTCCAAGGTCCTATTTGCAAATAGGTTCACAGGACAAGGGGTTGAGACCTGTGCATGCCTTTTTGGGGAACACAATTTAATCCCCAACAACGAGTTAATGCAAAAATGAGTGCATGCTTAAGACACAGAGTTCGAGTTCTGCAGCTCTGAAAGTCAGCATTACTCCATACAGCAACTGTTGAAGAAGGCAAAATAGAGATCAGACTTCAATTAGAGATATGAATAAAGCTGATCTGGTTGGGACTAAGGTAAATCAGAAAAAGTATAAAGGATGATATTGTCTGTAATTTAAAACTGCACCTTCTGTGCGAGACCAAAGGAGAGATGTTTATTTTGTCCAAAATTTAAATGTTCTGTAGCACACCATCTAACTTATCCTGTCTGACCAGTTCAGTTAAACAATCTAAACACATGAAGCCCAGAATAGGGAATGGGACCTTGTAATTCTGTATAGCTTAATGTAATACCCTGATACATTCCAGAGTATGTTAGGCAGAAAATAAAAACATATTTGCAAAGTCCCTTGAGAAATTGGAGGAAAAACTATGAAACTATTAAACTTCCCCATCTGGGAAATTCCTGATAGTTTCTCGAGTATTAGGAACTCCCAAGTTAATAGGCCAAGACCCCAATCTTAAACTTGCTCTTATGAAACTTACTTCTGTAATGGGGAAGGGAAGCCTACCTATAATCATGCCTAAGGGTCACTTCCAGAGAATCTTTGTTACTCAGATGTGACATCTCTCTTTCTCTCTCTAAGCCCAACTCCGTAAATAAACTCATTACCATCCCCACTGTGCGGGACTTACCACTTCCAGATATATAAGTCTCCCTGGTAATGAGGAACATGATTCCCAGGGTTGAACCTGGCCCTAGCATTGTGGGATTGGCAATGCCCTTTTGACCAAAATGGGAAAAGGGGATGTAACAAAATAAAGTTTCATTGGCTAAGAGATTTCAGATAGAGTCTGGAGGTCATTCTGGAATTTACTCTTATGATAGCTCCAGCTAGATATTGTAAATCGCCACAGTATGCCAAGCCCCAATCAACAGTATTCCTGAAAACCCTAGAGAATATCCATGGCTCTATCTGAGACTCTATAAAAGTTTCACTCCTTAAGTTTATTTTTCAGAAACTTAAAACCTCCAGGTTGTTCCTATGCCAGATAAATCCTGAAACCCAGAGGTATCAGTCTCTCCAAGAGCATCAAGCAGCTGTATCCCCCCTCCCATAATGTCAGCACCCCCTTTCAAGTTCTTCATTGAACTTGGGATGGCCATTGCCTAGCTATCTCTGAAGATTAGGAGAGGGGTTGGGTGAGAGGGAGTTGTAAGAGAGAGGATAGGATTTAATAAGTGATTTTAACTGCTGAATCTTTATATTGATATTTCTTTTAGTCTCTAGTGTATTGGAACAGCTAGAAAGAAACACCTGAAGTGGTGCAAGAGTAACACATACCATACTTTGAAATTTTCTCTATAACTGCTTATTAAACTGAACTTTGAAATGTATCACTTTTCTGCATATATGTTATATTTCCCAATTTAAAAAGATGTTTTCTAAAAAAATGGGTGCAGGGTTTCTGTTGGGTATGATGGAACAGTTCTGGTAATGGATAGCAATAAATGTAGCACAACCCATTGTGAATATGATTAATCCCAGTGAATCATATGCTTGGGAGTGGTTAAGATGGGAAAGTTTATGTTTTAATATGTTTCTACAAGTTAGAAAAGAGAGGGAAAGGATTGTGGGAAAATGGCAGAGTACAGAGCTCCAGGAATCAGTCCCTCTACCAGAACACCTACTAAACAGGCAGAAACTGTCTGAATCAATGATTTTGAAATTCCAGAGTCAAGTAAAATACTGTGCAATATTCATGGAAGAGCAGGAGGAAGAGGCTGGTAAATTGTAGCAAATACCAATGAATTTCTCTCTCCCTGCAGCAACTACCATCACCCATGGCCAGCCTTTTGGAAGGCACCAGTGGTAGCCTGAACCCCAGCCCCTGGCAAAGCTTGCTAGTCCCAAGATGGGATATAAAAGACCCAGCTCCCCAAGATCCAAGGGTGTGAGGACCAATCTCACTGCTTTTAATCAGCTCTTTCAGATCACTAGGGGACAGGGTTCTGAGGGTGGCCATTGTTCCAAGCCACCTTGAGCAAAAGTGACAGAGGAGTCTCAAAATAACAGAAAACAGATCAAGGGCTGCATTTACTGGGAAAATGTCAATCAAGAAAACTCAGCTTCAGTGACCCATGGTAGGAGCTCCCAATACGTTTTCTGGTCTCTCCCTCAACTCCTCCCAAGGCACTGTGGAGCCAGCTGGTGCTCCTATTTTGGGTCCTTGGCCACAAAAAATCTTTCCCAGATTTGCTGTATGGAGTAAAGAGCCCTAGGAAACTCCTCTGCAGCTAACCAGATTGAACAAAACAATTGAATCAGGCATCCTGAAGCAAAGACTTACCTGCTTTATATATTGTGGTGGAACACCTGGGATAGAGAAGGTCCATTTTCTAGGAAATAAAGAGGACATTCAACATGCTATAATCAGTGTAATACTAACAAGCATAAACCCAGGACAAATACAGGCTCCGAAAAGACATGGAGGAACTTGCACTGTGCATTCACCTTGGACTGATCTTGTTAGGAATGCTGAACTCTGAAAGAGAGGACCAATCAATTCAAAGCCAATCTATAAAGACTGTAAAAAGTGTTTTCGCATTGCTTTTTTGGTTTTGTTAGCCCCTAGTACTCAAGAAAGTTTTCATATCACTAGATAGAGACAAACTCAAGAAACAGACAGCTTAGTGATGAAATCCCAGAGTTGACATTTAAAATTAATACTAAAATGCATGGTCAAGGTACACAGGTAGTTCAGTGGTTAGAATGCTTGCCTTCCATGCAGGAGACCCGGGTTCAATTCCCGGACCATGCACCACAAAAAAAATCCATGGTGTGCCACAAAAGATTACAAGATAAACAAAGACACAAGAAACAATGGCTCAACTTCCGGATCAAGATGGCGGCTTAACAACTTGTGCATTTTAATTCGTCCTCCAGAACAACTACTAAATAACCAGAAACAGTACAGAACAGCTCCTGGGGCCACGTCAGTGACCAGACACACAACATACCCTAGTCTGGACCAGCTGGACTGGCTGCGAGCACCCTGCAGAACCGTGAGTTCCCAAAGCTGTGGCAGCCAGCGCCCCTCCCCCACAGGCCACTTCCCAGAGGGGAAAGGAAAGGACTTTACCAGCAGCAGGGACTGGGCACAATCAAACGCCAAATGTGGAACTAATTAACAAATTCTGACTACTAAAAATAGGCCCCCAGCTTAGGTGAACCTGATCAAAGCAGAGGTTGCTCATTTTTGCCCCGGTGCCAAGGGGGCAGGACTGACAGAAAAAGGGGGGAAAAAAAAAGAGAAGGAAACAGAGGTTTTTGCGGCTGTGTATCTACAAAGGCTTGAGTGCCTCTGGATACAGCGGCAGGACTTTTCAGGCTGCAACTGCCCCAGGCATAGGCAGAAGTGAGCTCTTTTGGGGGCTTGTCTGGAGCCTGTGCCTTCCCCAGGGAGGGGTGAAACACAACTCAGGTGGAACCCCTCCCTCAAGGAATTCAGACCCCAGGGCTTGGTAATTTGAAGCCATTAAAACCAGCCTACAACCTCTCCTCTGTCTCCACCACGCCCCCAGCAGGGAGAGTCTGCCAAAGTTAAAAGGTACCGCATCATCTTATGCTGGTGGGACCTGCAGTCAGACAAGCGCCACACACAGGGCAGGATAAGAAAAACAGAGCCCAGAGACTTCACAGGAAAGTCTTTCAACCTGCTGGGTCTCACCGTCAGGGAAAACTGACGCAGGTGACTCTTTCCTCCTGATAGGAGGCCAGTTTGGTCTGGGTAAATCTGGCTGGGGTCTATAATATCTAAGTAGACCCTCCTAAGTGTGTGTGTGGGGGAAAGGCACCACACAAGCAGGGCAAGAAACAAGAACTGAAAATTTCTCCTCTGTTAAACAAAACTTAACCTAAAGGTCCAGATAAAACTGAACGGAATGTCAAAGAACAGATAGACAACAAATTCATCCAACAAGAAAACCCTAGATAAAAGAAGTGAAAGCAATCTCCAGAATAAACTAATTAAGGTAATTAAATGCCTAGATGCCAGCAAAAAATAACAAATCACACTAGGAAAATTGAAGATATGGCCCAGTCAAAGGAACAAACCAACAATTCAAATGACATACAGGAGCTGAAACAATTAATTCAGAATGTACGAACAGACACGGAAAACCTCATCAAAAACCAAATCAATGAATTGAGGGAGGATATAAAGAAGGCAAGAAAAGAACAAAAAGAAGAAACTGAAAGTCTGAAAAAACAAATCACAGAACTTATGGGAATGAAAGACACAGTAGAAGAGATGAAAAAAACAATGGAAACCTACAATGGTAGATTTCAAGAGACAGAACATAGGATTTCTAAACTGGAGGACGGAAAATCTGAAATCCGACAAGAAACAGAAACTATAGGGGAAAAAATGGAAAAATATGAGCAGAGACTCAGGGAATTGAAAGACAATATGAAGCGCATGAATATACGTGTTGTGGGTGTCCCAGAAGGAGAAGAGGAGGGAAAAGGAGGAGAAAAACTAACGGAGGAAATTATCACTGAAAATTTCCCAACTCTTATGAAAGACTTAAAATTACAGATCCAAGAAGTGCAGCGTACCCCAAAGAGAATAGATCCAAATAGACATACTCCAAGACATTTAATAATCAGAATGTCAGAGGTCAAAGAGAAAGAGAGGATCTTGAAAGCAGCAGGAGAAAAGCAATCCATCACATACAAGGGAAGCCCAATAAAGACTATGCGCAGATCTCTCAGCAGAAACCATGGAGGTGAGAAGACAGTGGGATGATATATTTAAATTACTAAAAGAGAAAAACTGCCAACCAAGAATTCTATATCCAGCAAAATTGTCCTTCAAAAATGAGGGAGAAATTAAAACATTTTCAGACAAAAAAATCACTGAGAGAATTTGTGACCAAGAGACCAGCTCT